>WHYT01012874.1:0-48092 GCA_009806455.1 Tetrax tetrax
AAAAAAAAAAAAAAAAAAAAAAAAAAAAAAAAGCATATTCAGGCAGAGATCACCAACATATTCTGTGGCCATTAACACAGGCAGACCACTTACTGCTGCTACTGCCCCGGAAAAAAATCTGCAGATTATTGCTAAAGTTATTGTTGTTGGCATGGTCTTTAGATGCTCAAATATAGAGCTATGCTCTGAAAATACATAATTCACTGTCCTATGTGCTAAAGCCTTGAACTCACACCGGGGTCACAATCCACACACCTTCAGACTGTGTTAAACAGAAAGCTGAAAAATTGGCAACTTTTACAAAAATCTCATTTAAATAATACTAAATGCACACACCTGGAACTCAGCTGGGAAACAGCAAGGAAGAGGTTTTCTCACCGTACACGAAGGCCTTCCAGACTGCAGTATGTAACACTTGCTGGGCATTTGTTCAGTGATTCCACTTCTCATTCAGGAGAAATCCAGAAAGCACCTAGCACAAATAAATGACAAACACAAACTTAGCAGGGCTTAGGTGCTAACAAACACAATTTTCCCTTGTCCATTTGACTAAAAAAAAGTCTCCCGTGGTCCTCCTTTCTAGTCTAAAAGTAAAGGTATGTTATGGGAGGTTGCAACAGCACTAGTTTGGTTCCACACCAGTATATACTGGTATTGTGCTAATGCTGACATCTCAAACATATACATCATCAGAATTTTGGGGTGGCAGTAATATTGTGTGCACACAGCACACATGTATGTCACCTCCTGTGCCTCTCTGCACAGCCTGGACCCCACTTGACAGAACACACGCAAAGCAGGCTGTCACCCCACCCACCAGCACACAGCGCGGCTGGGGCCATGGTGGGCAGGCGCCTGCATGGCAGCGCAGTCGGAACCGGCAGCCCAGTTCTCTTCAGCCACCACAGAATCACACAGTCGTTAGGTTGGAAGGGGCCTTTACAGGCCACCCACTCCAACCCCCCTGCAAGCAGCAGGGACATCTCGAACCAGATCAGGTTGCTCAGAGCCCTGGCCAGCCTGGCCTTGAACATCTCCAGGATGGGGCATCCACCACCCCTCTGGGCAACCTGTGCCACTGTTCCACCATCCTCAGCGTAAAAAATTTTTTCCTTATGTCCAGCCTGAATCTCCCTCCCTCTGCTCTAAAACCATCACCCCTCATCCTGTCACACCAGGCCCTGCTGAAGAGTTTTTTCCCATCTTTCCTATCAGCCCCCTTAAGGTACTGGAAGGCTGCTGTAAGGTCTTGCCAGAGCCTCCTCTTCTCCAGGCTGAACAGCCCCAGCTCTCTCAGCCTGGCCTCACAGCAGAGCTGCTCCAGCCCTCTCAGCATCTGTGTGGCCTCCTCTGGACCCTCTCCAACATCTCCACAGCTATCTTATGTTGAGGGCTCCAGGGGGGTCTCACCAGAGCGGAGTAGAGGGGCAGAATCCCCTCCCTCGACCTGCTGGCCACGCTGCTGGGGATGCAGCCCAAGATGCGGTTGGTTTCTGGGCTGCAAGCACACATTTGTCAGCTCATGCTGAGCTTCTCATCCCCCAGCACACCCAAGTCCTTCTCCTCAGGGCTGCTCTCCATCCATTCTCCACCCAGCCTGTATCGTGCTGGGATTGCCCTGACCCATGCCAAGACCTTGCCCTTGGCCTGGTTGAACTTCATGAGGTTCTCATGGCTGTTTGGCACAGGAATTCCCCTGGTTGTAGGGCAGAGCACAGCTACCTGCTCTGCTCAGTGCCAGGAAGGTGGCACTGCTACAAAGCAATCTGTGACATGGGACAGCAGACCTGGCTGCAGAAGCAGTGCCATGGGCACAACCAAGCAGGCTAAAGTGACATGAGGGGCTGACACGAGCCTTGCAGACTCAGATTTCTCCTCCTTTTCTATGACCAAACTGAAACTTAGCTCAGATTAAATGATGAACACAAAATGGATTTGGGCTTGCCACAGTTTTGAGTTCATGCTCAAAAGACACTGGGCATGTCCACAAAGAGTGCTGCTCTCCAAGCGCCTTATGTTCCTGCCCTTGTATGAAAGCCAAATCAGCCCACGTTACTTCGGTAATCTGTATTGCTGCATGGAAAAAACAATGGAAAGCTATCAAGCAAACAGACCCCTTCTTTCTGCTCCTTAATCCATTGATACAGAGACTGAAAAACATGAAGCAAATTGTGACAAAAGCTGCAGATGGAAGCAGAGCTTTGAAGAAAGCACCAGGTAATATTTTCAGAAAGATAAGGCCCAAGAGTCAATCATTATAAACCATATGAAAGAGGCACTAAATATAGATTATATGACTTTCCTCCTTTTCTGTGTCAAAACAGTATTTTAATTTTATTTTTAAATCTGCCAATCAAGGCAAAACTAATCACCAAAAAAAAAGTGTTTTACCTTTCAAACATCTGTCATATCTTACAATTGCTGTGTCAAATAGACACAACAGGGGTACATGGACAGTTTTCTCTGATTCCTCAGATTTCTAGGCTTGAAAATTACAATACACAGATATTAATAAGAACTGAAACATCCAGTCAGTAAATTCTTCTCTCTGGTAAAGACTTTGCAGAGGAAAAGCAGCTTCAAGCAGTAAGATACGTTATATTTCCTTTTTTAAAAGTTGAGAACAGACTGTGGGGTTTGCAAGAGAAGAGGGTCTAAAACAGGTACTGCAGTTTTACATAGTCCAAACTCATCTTGCCATCTCCAAACACTGAACTCTATTAGATTACAATCTCAATTATTGTCTGAGATTATTTCTAGCAGGGAAAATGCCATCATTTGTAACTGACGCATTAGCACTGCCCCAGCGTGAGGAGCTCTCTGCGCCGGGCTGGAACTGCCCCGCTCCTCTGACCCCAGCTGCAAAAAGCATGGCTCTCCTTCCCCGGACCGAAGGAGAGAAAATACAGCAGGAGAAGGAGGTCACTTAGGAGTTTCCACAGGGCAAATACCAACTCAAAACCAGAGCAGGGAGCTCGTAACAGAAAACGAATCTTAAAACACAAACAAACCAAAACCAGACAGGATAAAGGATCAGAGAAGTCGCAGCAGAAGATACATGGCACTGCCCCAAGTTCATTATCTATTTACTGACTCTGCAGCAAAAACAGTCTTATTGCTACTGAGCTTTTCTTTCAGAAATTTTCAGTAACAGCTAAGATTATATATTGATACATTCTTCAGTCAACAGTGAAATATTTCTGTAAGTGTCATGACCCTGAAAAACTTTGCTTTTAAGTAAATTAAAGGACAAGCTACAACAATAACCTGAATATTCGTATTATTTTTAACATGTTGGAACACATGTAAGTTATCAAGATGTGGTAAGTTACACAAATCAAACATTTTTGAGTTACGAGATTTTTTGTGAGTAGCATAATATGGGAACACAAGGAAGGTTATAAAATCTAAGACCACTCAATGGCAGCTTGTAGAAAGCTTCCCAAATTACTTGTCCATATACAATGAAACAACCAGCCACATGATGAAAGATTTTACTAAACATGAAATAAATACAAATAGTTGTCTAGTTACATTTATGCAGCAAGTATGTAAATCTGCTTGTCTACATTCCCAGCACAGTTTCTTGAAAGTACCAGTCTCAGATACAAGCCACTGACATTACAGAATCGTTACCTGAAAACTTAAAGGGAGCTTACATGTAATGACTAATACTGCATAATTAAAAGATGTAAGAGTCAGAAAAAAGGAGGCAAATATTTCTATAGACTCGTCTGTTAGAAGCCCCACAGGTTCTCCCACATCAAAGAGGCAAAGGCTGTAGTACCAGTGCCATCGTGCCCGCGAAGAGCACCCCAGCGCCAACAACCCACGGAGAACCTGCCGGCCCAGGCTGCCAGGGGCCCTGCCTCGCCCTTCGCCCTCCGCCGCTGCCTCGCCGCGCGAGCTAGCATACGAACGGGTGCAAACGAGGTTTGGCGCTAACAAACGGGAACTAATAAACCAGCAGACAGCCGATACAACAGCGCATCTACGGCGAGAATGCTGCAGCTACCGACGTTATTTCTGCGTTAGCACTGTCTGCATAACCTTGAACTGCGAATGCTTACCTGAGTGTAGCAAGCAAGCACGTCAATGAGACCATGCAGCAAAGATCTATCGCTCTAAACTGTTCCACCTCCGTTGTGAACTTCTCAACTCAGAAATCAATAAAATATCGAGTAATAAACAACGAGCCAGAAATATTCTTGAAAAAATCCCAACCTTATTCAGAATTGTGAATCATGGAGCCTACACATTTCCAACATAAGTTCAGGAAATAAAAATCTCATTAAAGCTTTAGCCAAAATTTCTAATTCATCAAAGGACCATGTTCTGCATACCAATGAACTTCATGAAAAAGCAGCATCTTTTTTTTCTTGTCTGCATGTCTGTAAAAATATCTCTTAGGTTACAAAACCAAATCTGATGACACTGAAACGTCTTTCAGGAACAAAGACAGATGAGTAAAACAACTACCAGATCTCTTTAATTCCATGCAGAAGTGTCAACAGCAAAATCACTGCATCTCTTCCATAGCAGAATATTAAATAGTTCATTAATATCCATTTTCCCTTCTTCTCTTTTCAGAGGCTACTAAAATTGTTTCTGTTTGATTTTACATGAGTGAAACTCCTCCCAAATGAAACAGGTACAAGTATCTTGAAAGAACATTCAAGTGCACATCATTCAAGACCCTGGCAGTCCCTATCTCTGTGAAACAACAATAGCATCCCGCTAATAACAATGACTTGCTTAACTATTCATTTTTGTAAATAATGGAACTGAAAATTATCTAGTGATGGATTTACACTTTTACAATGCATCTCAGGGATGAAAATGAATAGGGACGAAGGAATTATGTATATTACAATGGGTGACACACAGAACTGAAGATGCTAGCTAGCTCCACAGAAGAACACAAGCTGGAAAATGTGGCACTACAATTTTTAGCATTTTGCCTTTGTCTAACACTACTGTAAGACATCCTGTATGCATTATTTGTGTTATAGAGGCACTTAAAGACTCCAATTAAAATCCAAACACCATTATATTAGGCAGAAATAGTACGAAAATTACAATAGGTGTCATAGCCATTTTAATTCCAAACAACCACAATAAATTACCTATTTCTCAGATATGCCTTCCTTTATATTGTAGTTACCCACAGAATTTAACATATTAGTTCTTATATTCAGGGAGAGCATTAAAAGGACTGCCTAGGCAGTCTTTTCAGCCTTGTTTTTATTTGAAAACCACATTAGTATTTCCAGTGAAGGCCTAGAGAGTGAAAGCCTCCCGACACAAGGCTTGCTCTCCTTAATCACCTTTCCTGAGGAGCCGCCCGCGGAGCCACAAGATGCTGTGGCCCATGAGCCGAAAAAGCCTGTTCCCCTGAGGTGTAGGACTGCAATTTTATAGAAAATTAATACATTTATATATTCTTCTTACTGCTCCTCCTTTTCAGTGAATTCCTTCTTTCATTTCAGCTGAAGTACTGACATAGTAAACATACCAATTTACTGCAGTCTAGGCAATCATTTTACTATTAATATATTTGCACACTGAACAACCTGAGCCTAAGAACGAGGTACAATCTATGAGAATGTCATTCTGAGACAGAGCTGCATCTTGCAGGTATGTCTAGCCAGTCGGATAATCCAGTACCGGTTTGTTTTAAGTTAAAGAAGAGGACACCACAAAGTAGCGTAGATACTGAAAAATAAGATTTTTGTAGAGGCAGGAAACTGACAAAGGTGACAGCTTCTCTGGAAACAAGGGAAAACACTAAGTTTCTGTACAAAACAGTTGGTAAGATTACTTTGTGCTTAAGTAACAAATGGCAAGTGTTTATGCTGTGACTATTAGTCCTCTAGCAGGGTGTTTATTATAAATAGTATTTCAAACACAGGACTTTAAGAGACAATGTATAAATATTTTAAGTGGTAAAATATAGGTGTTGAGTATTTTTGTAGTGTGTCCAGAAAATTTGCACAAACACATCAAATTCTCCACCTAGGGAATTTACTTTATTGTTAAGTTTGCATTTAAAACAAATGTACATGACCTATTTTGGGGCTAATATAACTAAAAGGAACCTATTTGTTGTTTATTATTTATAGAAGATTCACTTCAGATTAGGCCTTTTGCAGACATGTGTATCTGTGTGGCATCATAAAGCATCTCCAGCTATCCCCCAGCACTAAAACAGACGAGAAAATGACAAGTTAGGATGTATCCCAGTACACACAGTATTTTATAAAAGCTAAGATTAAAAGCTGTTTTTTTCCTCTTCAGAAAGGCCACATGAAAGAGCTAGTACCATGGCTAATGCATTGACCTTCTGTGTCTGATAATGACAAGTTCAAGTTCCTGGAGTCGGATAAGATGTGGAACTAAAGTAAGTGCACTCAAGCAATGAGTTCTCCTGCTCTGTTAGAATCCTACTCACAAAACTAGCCCTATAGAAAGAAAGAAGGAAACAGTTTAATTTTTTTTTTTTATCTATATAACCAAGGAGTTTTTCTACACCATCAGCGGGTCTCATAACTACTTTCTTCAGAGTCTTCAACCTAAGGCACTGGTGGTTTATTTCACTTGTTAACAGCAAACCTGAAATTTCTTTTATGTGAGTAAATGATGTCAAATTTATGAAAAACAGATGTAAAATTGCTGCTTGCATCTAAAATTTCACATTTTCAGCTTTTTTTTTTTTCTGCAAACAGAGAAAGAATAAAGAATAAAACAAAGTAAAATCATATATAAGAGTTACAAGATCTCTTTACAAACCTAGCCTTCCAAACCTCCAGGAAAACAGAAATGCATTTTTACACAACAAGCAGACTTCTTAAAATTGACTCCTCTGGAAATCTAGCATCATCTTTTGTATTCAAAGGAGAAGAGCAAAAGTACACGCAGCATTTCTTCCTGTCGTCAACTAAGAAAAACCGCAGTTGACCTAAAGTCTTTATTCCTATCAGTTATTAGTACAATTAGCACAATTTTAGAGATGACACTGTCTGGAGCTCTTCAGGGGCAGAATAAAACTCCTTCACAATGCTGCTGCCGTGGCTGGGGCACAGAAGAGAAAGCTGCTGCCATCAAAACAGGCACCAATAGCAAGAGGTTAGACAGATAAGGCTAATAGATTTTGGCTAAGGAAAGGAACTAAAAATGGGTCTTTTTTTTTTCCCTAAATTACTAGTATGTATAGTAATACCTATTAAAATGTACTACTAATACATACATAGGACTGTTTTAGCACATTTTGTATTTTCAAATATTTATATTTCAAATTACACAGAGCTATCACAACCTTTACATCTTTAAGTTATGTAAGACAAATAAAGGCTAAAAAACTGCTAGGACTCAAGTTGGTGTAAATCCACATGCACATCATCAGATCATACCAATGTTTCACATTGAAAAATTCCTGGCAGGACAGACTGCAATCACAAAGCGAACAATACCATTCCAAAAAAGATTCCCTTTTAAATTTGGCTCTTGAAACACTATTTCTACTTTCCTCCTCCTCACTCTCAATTAGAGCTCATCTCAGAAACAATAATTTATTTAGAAAGAGAAATTTATCTTAAGCATCTCCAAAGTCTTGTGTTATTCCACTCCAGTAAATTTTCATAGATGGAAGTTTTTGCTTTTCCTTAGAAAACACGGTGATATTAAATACAAAAACCCACACATTAAAAGAACACTAACATTTCTAAAACAAGAGCTTAAGCTGAAGTTAAGGAATCGCCATAATTAAACTTGTCCAGGAAGACTGATTAAGGTCAAATATATCTATTAATTTTGGGTATCCACTCTAAGCTACCTTAGACTTTTTTTTTTTTTTTTAAGCACAGCATTTCATAGCATTTAATACACTCCTAGAACGGTTTTCACATTTTTCACCACTTCTGCAAACCAAACACCACACATGGAAGCTGAGCACCCCGTTCTGCACGAGGGCTGAGCTAAGGGACTCGGCCAGCGCCATGTCAGCACTCTCTCGCAGAGGCAGACAAAATCCCATTTTTCAGAGAGGCGTTTATCTGCTTTACTCATGGAGTCCATACTCCTCCTCTGCGCTACATTAATTTCAGCTTCTGCCGCTCACCTAGCAGGAGCCCTCTGCAGCAGTAAACTCCCTCTTTGTAAAACAATCACTGGGTGTAAATGCTGTTGACTTTGGTATTAATCAAGCTCTCGACGAGGCGGGCAGGGACAGCGGCGACAGCAGCCCCCCAGCACTCCCAGTTCCCAGCCACCCCAGAGCCCGGGGAGCCATTTTCCTCCCCGTCCAGGGACTGCTCCCGGGCAGCCCTTTGTCCCCAGGCCCACCTAACCTTCCTCCTCAGGGCTAAGGGAGCGAGCTGGGCCGCCCAGTCAGAGGAGCCGGGAACGGAGCCCAGGGCCACGACGGAGCAGAGGCTCACCGGCCAGCAAAGCGCCGCACACCCGCGTGCCTTCAACTAACACCATGGCTGGGGCTCACGGCAAAACGGGGCAGTAAAACTGGCACCAAAATGGCCTCATTTGGCCACGTAAGTTAAGGGAGCCAAACTGAAAACGAACAGCACCAGTTTGTGGCTGAGGCACTGAGGGCAGGACGCTGCGATAGCCCACGGCCTGTCCCGGCCCGCGGCCTGCCACAGGGGCCACGGCTGCCGCACCCGCGGTGAGGGGAGAGGGGGCACCGCTCGGTGGGCCGCCACTCACAGCCCGGCCCGGGGACCTCACCCTCTGGGAAACGGCACTCTGCTGGAATAAAAGATGCATTCACACTTTGTAACACGTTTTCTGGGGGTTTTGTTACATCCCTCGCTACTTCTAATTATCAAAGAGACTTTCTTTCTAAACAAAGGCTGCTGCTTCTTCATCGGAGAGCGGTTAAGATGCTAAATGAGGTATGCGATCACAGCCCTGCCAAACAAAAGGATAAGTCAAACACAGGCACTTGTGATTTCTCCGCTGGATCAAGGAAAGGGAAAGGAGCTACAGAGAAGAAAGCCTAGATTTCAAACAAATGTTTCCATAATCATCAGTAACTGCAAGCAAGGTTCAGAAAATTACAAGGAAAAAAAAAAATAAATCTTTTTTTTGTAAATATCCCTTCTTGTTTTCTTCTTTGTTTAAGGTGAAATATCTCGTTTTTTTCAAGTATCAGTCTTAACCTTTTCTTTTTCAGATTAGCTTGGAAAAGGAAAAAGCTAACCTCAATTTTTTATTTTTTTTTAATTTGACACAATAAACTATGAATAGTTCCAGTGAAAATGCTAGTGTCTGTGATGTAACTTCTTTATTTAGATAAGTTCTAAGCTGCCTGTTATTTACACAGAAGCTAGAGAATCATTTGTATTATTAAGATTTTTTTTTTTTCCAAAGACATACATTACTTGTTAACCTCCCCAAATACTCATGGGAACACACAGTCTTTAAAAAAGCTTATTGTTTTCTCATTGAATTTGGATATTTTGGGAAGAATCTGTACATTATGTTAAAAAAGGAGACATTTGGATAATTTTTAAGTTAATATTTAAAATACAAGTAGTATCAGTCTTTAGAAAGTAGTTGCCTCCTATCTCCAGCACAGCTTTCTAGTCAACCCCCTCAGCTTTTTTGTTTCCACCAAACAAATACACCTTTTCCATCGCATAGTCCACTCTGGTACGTGCAGTGAGTTTCTGAATCCTCAGCAACCCTATTAGAGGGAAGCCGAGAGAATTTAGCTAATTTAGTATCTTTCCATTCTTCCCTCTAATTTCCAAGGCAGTGTTTGCCACACATCATAATATTTTTCTTTCTGTCCCACTCTCTTCATATGCCCTGCTCTTTGTGACATAACTCTTCTTTGGAAGCTATTTGCCATCTGAGAACAAGAAGCCTCTGAAGTTTAATGATTATAACTCCAGTTTACAAAGGAGCATCTGCAGTACAGGAAGCTTAAACCATGCTAGTTGAACATGGTTAAAGCTGAATGATTTCAGCTGGATAACATGGAAAAGATGCAAATATATTAACTGTCCCTTTTATTTATTGTTGTTTTCCCTTCAATGGAAGAGGATTACCTTTATTAATTCCTCTTATCCTTTTACATGGTGGTGTTGGACAAAGTCACCCTGTATTTTTAAGGTCCATACAGTGTATTTTCAAGTTGCATACTCCTTCCTATCTTTCTGTGATATGGAAAGCGTCACGCTTGGCTTAGACATGATTTCAATGGTTTTATTTTATTTCAGAGGGTGCTTAAGTACATTTATTTTCATCAGGTTCTTAATTGCATTCAAAGCTACAAAAAATACAAAACTACAAAAAATTTAAGTATCAGAAGTCTTGATGCAGTGCTTTAATCTGAGTGTAGTACAATCCAGCTGCTGAATTTGCACATGCAAATCATGTTTAAAGGGCAATGTCTGAACCTACATCCCGTCCTTAAAGTCATTTTTTAATGAAAATTAGTTCTTCCTAACCTGAAAGGTGGCTCTAAACCACCTATGAGCCGTTAGCCATCTGTATAAACTAGTTCACGGGAGTTTTACTGCCAAAGGATATCAGGTCAGGGATGGCTTCTGTGTCAGATCAGTCACTGGCTCCCTCAATTGCCTTTGGCAAGTCATTTAACCTTTCTGTATTAATGTTTGCCTGCCAGTAGATAGTTCTTCATCACGGTAGGGAGGAGTTTAGCCTATTAATTAATAAAAATAACTACAAAAATGCTCCTTCTTTAATTCCACTGTCTGTCTGCTCTGCAGAATAATACTAAGAAACTCAAAAGCACTCTGCACATTAGATGGAAATGAACTGTTTCTATATAAATGAGTGCTATTTCACAGCAGATTTCTAGCGTACATACTTTAATGACTTCACAAATTACAAAGAAGAACAAGGCTTACGGTTTTCTTGCAACTCATGAATAATAACAACAAAAAGATAAGCAGCGGTCTTTGTCTTAAACTGACAACTTGTATGTTTTAGAATACTTTCGTAACTTTTAATGAGCGAAATTATTTTTAAAAAAATATATATAGTGAAAGTTCTCTTGATCTGAAACCTTACATGCCATGTGTCAGCCTAAAACAAACTTCTACTGCCTAGATATAAAACCCCAGAAAACAGAGTTTATAAGGGAAATACTGGCAGAACATTAGCTGCACTGTAGTATGCTAACGGGTACCACTATAATACAGTCTATTCCAGAATAATTTTTCTTTTTATTATTTCATTAAGTTGTATCTCACTAAAGTTCCTCCTAGGATCTCTCTACAGCACCAAATTTTTCATTGAGAAAACTATAAATCATAGGCCTAAATTACAATTTAATTATAAACGCCTTCCCTTCTAATGCTGCCTGGGACCTTTTGCCCTCCTACATAATTCTAAAAAATGACCCCTGTCATAATTTCCTTCACTAGAATAATATGCAGAGATCTAATCCTGAATCCTGCTGTCTTATAATTTAATATAAGAGGTAATTATTATTCAAAAGATAATGTTGCAGATATTGAAAATATTCTGAAGTTTAAGTCTAAAAAAACCTTGACTTGGTATGTAAAAGCCTCTTATTTGACTCTTGCAGAAAAGGAAATAAATAAAAAAGTTTTAAGGCTTTATGCAAAATGCTAGAAGTATTATTTGTAGCTGGAATTTGTCTACTATAATTTCTATAACCTACAGAGGACTACAGAGAAAACACTCAGACACAGCAAAATCAGGGAGACACCAGATCATTTATTATTGATTTCTGCTCTTTGCTATAGGTCAGACATAGAAAGTTCTAGATTGCTACTATCTAGCTGAAAAATATGTTTTAGGTGGCTCCACATTGCTGAATGCAAGGAAGCATATGTAAGCCCGAGTCAAAAGAAAAAAAAAAAAAACAACAAAAAAAAAAAAAAAAACCAAAAATAGACCTTCATAAAACCTTCTTCTTACACCTCAAATTTTAAATTTATCACTTCAAAGACACTGTTATGTTTATCCACAACATTCCTGTAAAGAAGTTAAATAATACGAAACCTTTAAGGAATTAGTACTTTTTTCCCTAAGTCAGAAAAGCGAGGAATAACACCATTGTGTCAATTCATCTTGCACAAGAGACAGTGAATTTAATCTCGTACCAAGAACACTGCTATTATTGCCTGTCTCTATTCACTTTACAAAGAAAGACTTTGACCTTAAAGCCCTTTTTTCTAGAACTGGGATTTCATCAATTAAAACCGGTTTTCTTTTTAGTTAACTCTTACGGTATGCAAGAACATCTGTCAAAGAAGAGAACTGATAGTAGAGATGGAGCAAAAGAAGGTTAGGATTAAGATAAGGAGAGAGAATTAACAGCAAGAATTTCTGAAGTACGTTAGAGTGGAATTCACAGCACAACTGGAATATTTTTTCAGTTGCAAATTCAGGGAGCATGCCCCATTTTTTATCAAATGAGCTCCATTGCTTCTAACCATGCCCAGCTCCATCAGTAAGAACAAAGACAGTGCCATAACTGACAAACTCAACGTCCTGAAGAGGCAGAGGCCAGGGTCGCGTTCTCCAGCGGTAATTATAGCCCATCCTCACCCTTTCAGGTGCGGCAGAACATCGCTATACAGCTCCATAAAGAAATCTAACTATGCAGTGCCAAGGCACCAGTTTACTACCCTCTTTGTTTTTGCTTTGGGAGCAGTTCATTTAAGATGTAATAAATCGAAGGTTTTTTCCTGTCCTTCCATAAATCTAGGGACAGTGCAAATGAGGTGTTCCTCATTACGAACAAAAGAAAAGGGGCTCCCTAGACAGTGGCATGAACTGGTAGCATTAAAGCACTCATTAAAAGGAGCCGTGTTCTTTTTTGTAATAAGGAATATTACTTAATAACACTCAAAGCATGGTTCACTTCATATTGCTGAAGTGAGCTTTTGGGGGGCAGTGAAGAGGAAAAAAGGGAAAGTCCGGAGTACCACAAACATAATAAAAAAGAGAGATGGAATTTTTCCTGCAACAAATTAATAGTAAGTAAGAAAGTGTCATTGACTGACTGAGACTGAATTGCTTCATGCAACAGAAAGATTTAAGGATCTCCAGGGATTCAGGGATGATGTTAAACCATACTTTTAAATGAACAAACAAAACCAGACCAGACAGGCGCAGGTAGACGGCAAAAGACTGTCAGTAGATGATTTCCTAACTTCAGGATCCAATAAAACGCAACGCTACACAATTTTGAAGGAATCCTATATTAGCAAATCAGAATGTGTTCTTGTGATGAGGAGTGTACGGCACCGAGAAGGACAGAACAGAGCAGTAATTTTACATTTCCAATCCAACAAAAATCTCTCCACCACAGCAGTGGTGAAGGTTTGGACACTTAGACAACCTGAATTTCGTCTCTGTGGGGATTAGTCAGAAGGGAAGATGCAGTTGTAGAATACCTCTGGGTTTATTTGCTATTTTCCACGAATAATGGGAAATTATGCACAACCAAAAAAAATTGTTAGAAGTACTACACGTAAGACATGAAGCACACCAAGAAAGAGTAATGACAACCAGAAATGTTTTGGTGTTATCTCTGCATCTTCATTCTACTCTGTCATCAAATGCCATTCTGCCTCACAACCTACGAGACAACTGTGCCTGAAAGCACGCAGACCGAGGCTTCTTGCTGGAACCAGTGTTCAGGGGGAAGATGTTGCGGGGCTTTGTGGTCTGAACTGCACCAGATCCTCCTGACTGACCTCAGAATTCAACGAGGGAAAGAAAAACCTCTGAAGATGAGCTGAAGGTCAGAAAATAATGTGAGTATGCAGAAGCAACAATGGGGCATGTCAAACAAACAAGCTTTCTTACTTCCTTTAGCGGTGCTAGTGAAACCACGCGCTCGCGCCCCATTCAGAACACGGAGCATTAACTGAACAGGTACTGAAGCTCTTGAGAGTGCTCCGTAACAAATCAGTCACATAAGCAAAACCTCCATTAACCTGAATAAGAGCTGTGCCTCAGTCAGAAGAGAAAAACTGACTTTACAAGGCTATCACATTTACATTGCATGCACGTTACATTTACTTTAGAAATTATATTTTAAAAGAGCTATTGAAATGAGTAGAAAAAAACAGATTGTGCTTCTGACAAAACTTGTTTAGCTCTTCCCACTCGGCACAGTTAGCTGTTGGGGCGTGCGCAACGTCCGTGCTGGGGTACCACACAGCTACTATCGAGCAATGACTTCTGGAACTCTGTTTTGTTTGGCTGCTGTTGTTAGCATGTCTGTACAGTAGAGACAACGTTAGCAAAACACCGCAGAGCATCCAGACATCAGTTCTGTGCACGGCAAACTTATTTCATGCAACTACGTTTTCTTATTTTTGCTTTCAGCAACTTCTTCTTTTTCACCAAATCCTTTTTGATATTTATTTGCAGTTTTATACATGTTAAAATACTGTCAACTCTCAAAGCAGAAGGATGACACGAGGCTTGAAGCCGTCATCAGAGCAGCTGGCCAGGGAACTACTCATAGTTAACACATCACATTTTGGGGGCACATCACAAACTTTCCTTCAGAAGATCTTGTAGTTGTCCCTACAGAATTTCATTCAGTTTTTGCCAAGCCATTACCCTCACTTGTCAGATTATTTTGAATTGTACTCCTATCATTGAATGTACTCAATAGCTCAGTTTTCTGTTGTCTGAAAGCTCAGTAAATATATTTCCTACTTTGTGATTCAGCTCATTAAAGCAAACACTGCGAAGACCCAGGGTCAGGGCAGACTCCTGCCAAACCTCATTTTATACCTCCTTCCATTTTGACATTGATAAGTATGCCCTAAATATGATTCTTCAGCCAGTTGTGTACCAACATTCATCCAAACCACATTTCCTTAGCTTGCTTATAAATAAAGAAGTCATGTGAAGCAGTGTCAAAAACCTCCCTAAATTCAAGATGCATGACATCTACTGCTTCTGCCCTGTCCACACCTGTTACTCCGCGCAGAAGTTGTGTTGCTTTCACAATATGTTTTTCTGATGAATCTGTGCAGGCTGTTTGTCATTCATTTCCTTGTCATCTATGAAGTGCTTACAAATAGTTTCATTATATTTTCCAGAATTTTTGCAGAAACTGGAGTTTAGCTGACCAGTCTATAACTCCTGCCTAGACTCCTGCTTAAACTAAGGACAATACACCGTGTTCCAATATTTCATCTTCCCTGAACAAATTTTCAAAAATAGCCACTGCTAGTTCTGAGTTTATTTTGGCCCTACACGTTCCTTCGCTGAGTTTTGAAAAGCACGGTTCTGAGAGCAGCTATCTTACACACTTTAACCTGCTGCTCCTCTATTCAGGACTAAGATCTTATCCATTTGGCAAAGGCATCAATTATGATAGCTGCTGTCCTGCAGACGACCTTTCATAGAGAAGGCTACAAACACAGCTGGCTGTCTCAAAATCATCTTTTGCTCTCCACTGAATGGCGATGCTATGCTTTGCTTTATTTTCCTATTCCAGCTGTTGTTCTTAGTATCATTATTTCTGCTATTTTGATACTTCTTGCTAGCAGCTTCTCACTTTATGATTTGGCCTCCCTGTTTTCATCACGACATGCTCCTGCTGTATTTGTATATTCATTGTCAGCAACTGCAAGGTGGTTTCTTATACCCTGCATCCATCCTCTGCACTTTATAAAAAAAAAATCCATTTATGTGATTATTCAGACTACAGGTCTGAATAATTCCCAACAATTGTCACATTAGGTGTCTGAGATGTTCACTGTAACTGATGATTCTTAGCTTTTAATTGCGCACGGAACTCAAAAACTTGCTACGCTTTTGTCCCAATGGTTACGTCTTAGCCTTCTGTGTCCCTTTTACGCACTCACTCTACAAACAAGTAGTGTACATTCCAGCAAGAATTTCGTTTCTTACCCTGTTAGTACATAGGAGACTAACAATATTTTCACTAATCTCCTGTCCATAACTAGAGGCTGCAGCAAAACAGAAGGGAGAAAAATCAAGCAAAAGCTTGTGTACTTTGCTGATGGCAGCGCTCCTTTACTCAGGGGTCCAAGAACGCCCATCCTTCCAACTTTGCAAAAATACTTTTGCAGAGGGAGCCCAGCCCCAGCACATTTTATCTCATGTTTAATAGGCCACTTTAAGAGCACGTTTACTTAGTCCTCATCAAACAAGGATAATTGACAGCTTTCCACCCCTAGCATCCCCACTCTGAGAAGGCAGTTTCCCCAGGAGCCGCCTAGTGCAACCTCAAACACTTTATTACTGGTCAATTCGGGCTTCCTGCCCACTGTAAGTGGCAGTGCTGAGGGTCTCTAACTCTCTCTTGTCTCGCTAATCAATATAAGCAGTCACTTCCACGGCATTTCCCTGCTACTCAGCAAGAAGGACGATAGAGACTGCCACTGGCTGTAAATAACTGCACGGCTTTAGCATTACATCAGAAAGTACGATAAACTTCAGAAATGGGAGGAGGCTTTTATTTGGGACTTTTTGGCTTCTTTTGAGGTTTTCTCTAGTTTAATTATTTCCAGCGAGAGCAAAGAAATGCAGTTGGCCCAATGCCATTCCTGATAACCGCCTCCTCGGAGGGGATAACCCCTCTCCCCACGCGCAGGGGCTAGCAAATGTCCCCGTCAGCAGTGCACGTGGCACCGCGCTCGCTGGAGAGAGCTGCAGCAAAATTCTACAAAGTGCCGACCGCAGCTTTACAGTCCCTGTATTCTGGGTATCAGAAAGTTGGGATTAAACAATTATTGCCTCAAACTCATGCAGTAAAATTTGTTTATGAGGTAAACTTTAACAAGAAACAAACAGTTAGTGTTGTTTATAAGCAAACTCAAGCTGTAAAAACCAGGGAATGCTTTGTAAATACCAATCCATGGGCCAGATGAGGTCCTGGAGGGAAGCTCCCCGCTGTTTGCAGCTGGCTCTCACACGCACGCAGAACGCGACCAGCTGAAATGAGAGCCAGTGGTTCTGCCCAAGGATGTCACAGAGGCAAAACCTTCATTTGTTCGCAAAGATAATTCTTCTCACAGATCTTCCCTTCCACTGCATGGAGCAATCTTGTAACATCCCTAAGAAAAATGGCCCCAATGACTACTAGAAAGATAAATCTATTATCTAACAGCAAATAATGTAAAAAAATCTATGCTAAGCACAATACCGGTGTACAACAGAGTATTTTGATCTAAACGATCCCCATTTTCAACTCAGATTGGTTTCATGCTGCCATCTTGTTTAATAGGAAATACCCATATTCTTACTCAGCACTGCAACATACCCTCTCTTTTAATGAATTTAATTCATTAGGTAGAGCCCCGGGAAGGTCCGAGCCTTTGTGGTCTCCCTACAGTGCAGTATGATTGCACCATTAAGACAAACGCCAGCGCAACGACGGGGAGCAGTGACTCAAAGCTAATTTCCACTGGCAAGGTGGCGTGAGACAGAACATTTACCCTTCAGGACGCTGAGGAGTGAATAGCCCAGGGGTGCTGCGGGCGACGGTCGGGCTGCGCCGGCTGATCTGCGTGGAGGTCAACCCTGAACAGCCAGAGTCAGACCGACGCGCATGAGAGGCCCGTGCGGGAACACCAGGGATGCGGCTGTACGGCACACCAGTCCCGGCCCGGCGCAGTACCCGCCGCACTGGCGGCTGGCTCCTGGCCGGACAGCCAGCCTTTCACCCTCATGACCACCGACGCGTGCACGCTAGGTGGGATATCGATGAATACTATGGCTTTCATTAAAATCCTACGTGCTATCACTCAGCGTACTGGGAGGAAGGAAACACACCTTAGCTGATCCAGCTTTACTAATCCGTAACAACAAAGAAATAAAAAACCTGGGGGAAAATAATGTAACATTATTCTTTTTACTGCGAACGCACACACAGAAAACCTTTAAAAGTGACTATAAGCCTACTGCAAAGTACTGAGGTGAAAAGGGAGGTGTTATCATCCCCGTTCCCCCAGGATCTCTTAGAGCGTGTGTGTTTCTGTGGTGGTTGGCTTGTGGTTTCGTTGTTCACTACGGTTTCCCAGAGCCCTATATTTTACTGAAACATAAGTACAGGCCCACCAATTCGCTGACAAGCTGATCTATTGGCTCTAGGACACTGAGGGGAATTATGCTCCTGCCGCCCTGATGCTCTCCTTTGTTTAGAAAAAGAAGAGAGAAAGGGAGAGAGTGAAAAAAAAAATCCTCAATCGTTTAGTACAAGTCATTTTACATGCTGGGATAATGAAGTATAAAAATGCCTTCAAAGGACTGATTTCCTACTTTTAACTCACTACCAGCCGAGCTCTTTGTGAGGCCCTCTGGAACATGCATTCCCAGCCCCACTCAAACAAAAGAGTTGCGAATTCATTAAACTATTTAATTATGCCTTTTTATTTTTCTCCATTAGCAAGCCCTGCCAGTACAAAGTAAATAAAGCCACCATGGTCTTTCCCCAGCAGACACACTGACTGTTTTTATTCTTTATTCAGTTTACAATATAAAGGGCTATTTTTCCCCCTCCTCCTATTCTTGGCTAGTTTCCTAATACCAGCCCTGCAAACAGAAGCATCCAACTGTACAGGCAGCGCATGGAAGCCGGGAGCCGCGGCGGCACTCAGCATTGCGAGCACATACCCTAGACAGCTTTCAAAGTACCAGCAGCCAACGGCAGCCAAACAGCACTTTACAGCCAGGCGCGGAAAAGATATTAGCTTTTTTTTTTTATACTCTAGTAAATTTGCTTTTTACATCTATTTCTTTTCAGAAGGGCTTGTTATTGAGCTTACTGTCCACAAATTCCATTGATCTCAGGCTGTGACTCAATCCATATGCTCACGCTTTGACACCAGCACAGCAAGCAAGCGATACAAATCCTGTTCAGGCTACAAACTTATTGATTTTATAGATTTCCCCCAAAGTTGTGATAATGATATATCATTGTTAAATTTGGTAGAACAAACTGCTTTCCCAATCTGTCAATGCGAGCATGAAAACCAATTCACAGCCTTGTTTAGAAGGCTTTCCCTTCAGAAGAATAACTACTGCTAGCGGAAGCAGATCACCGATAGCCAGCCGCTGGCACAGGTTTGATGGATGTTACCTTTCCAGTTGCCCTTTCCTGACCTGTAGCATGCTGGGTTCCCAGACTTGCCTCCCGGTTATGAGAACCACCCTTATTTTGCAGAAGCATTTTTCAAATTCATTATTTAAAACTTGCAGTATACGTAAACCATAATAAGAGCTTTTAAACATATTTCTTTTAAATATTTTAGATGCATTAAGACAACATGAAAATTATTGATTTTAGCAGATCATTTTTGCTTGCTCTATTCCTGTGCTCACACACGTGGCAAAGCTATGCTTGTCCCTTCCATGGGAGGGAGACAGAACACCGGTCGAAAGAGGAGTGTCCTCACGTCCTCACTTCCTGCTCCATCCCAGCTTCTCCAGCTAACAGCAGTGGGAACAGCCAAACACGCCACTTCCTAACGAACGGCTTCCACTGTGAAACACACTTGGGCATTTTCCTCATGGCTTCATCCTGCCAAAGTAGAAACTTGATCCGACACTCATCTCCTCACCAGCAAAAGAGCGTCCATTCCAGAGGTATTAGAAAGAAGAAACCCAAGCTGTTTCTCAGGTTGTGAGAACATGACATAAGAACTTCATCAGCCCTTATGTGCTCATCATAGGACAAAAAGGCACTCATCAAAAAAATGTCTGCGTGGTGCAGAAGATGTGCAAAAACTGTAAACAGCTGTTGTGTTTTTAACAAACCATGAAAATAGCTCTAACAAAATGGTTTGCTGGAATCACAATGTAGGCTTTCATTCGCACATTCTCCTCAAACTCTGAAGCAATTATTAGCACTCCAAAAAGAGTCTTACAATTCATGAACAAAAAACTTGCCAAAGAAACTGAAGCCAAGCTTTACTACGTTCTCGCAAGTCCTGGTATTGGTATCTCCCCACACCTGGCAATACATCCCTAGGCATTTAACCGTGCTCCTGGGACAGCAGCTCTGAGACAGATTTTGAAGGGCTGAATGTCTCCTGCCAGTGCCTCATCTTTCATTTTTGATTTAATTCAAGGTGATAGATGTTGAACTCTTTTACCTACCGTGGCTTTTTTTGAATTTGCTGAATGCCCTTTCCAAATACGTCTTTCCGAAAAGTCTTCCTGAACTTCAGGGCACTTTACATTTGAGCACCTGCCTGCAGTATCTCTTGTCTATCTTCCAGCTACGATAAGGAACAACAACTCTAATGTACCTCTGTCATCTATGGTATTTTCACCGTTTTTCTCACTGAAACAGAAATGCCAGGCTAAGAGGAAGGTGATAGAACAGCCCATTGCCAAATTTTTTATTGTCACATTGCTGAGGATCTATGTTTCATGTTTCGCTCAGTGTGTAGGCAGGAGGGATATCACAACTTGTTTTCACAAAAAAAAAATTGTCTATTGGCTGGGCAGAGGAAGTACCATCAATAACAGACTAAGCATTCAACTAACTTTTGTTTGAAGAAAGTGAAGATCTTAAAGACAAATGTTATTCCTAATGTCATTTCACTTGGTGAAATTGTAGGACTTGCCAACGGCCTCATATGAAACCAGCGATAAGGGAATGCCCAGTAATGAAGATCCTCATTCCCATTATATATTGGATCCGTATCCATTCTGGAAAACATCAGCCTGTATCTTCTTTTCTTAAAGATGTTCACAAAGGGAATGTCCTTGTGATGAAAGCCAAGTGTGCTGCAGGACCTACTAGCAGCCATCTGACATATTTCAAAGGAGGTGCAAGCACTTAGAAGCAAACCATCTTACTCAGTTATGCTCTCACTGCCTCACCATCTCTGCTGTTCAAGCTCCACACCTTCACCAAATGTTTATGACTCTCATATTCCCTGTTACTCCTTGTTTACTAGACAAACGATGACTTTACTCCAGTCAGATGGAGCAACATTGAAGGCGTCATATGCTCCTCCGGTTGTTTTGAGATTACCTTTCATACCGCTTGATATATAATTTATATGACTCCACAATAGGAAAAAGTCCATTCTTGGTACTCTGTGGAATTCCCACTCGGGGTAACAGAACATGTGTGAGGATTAACAGAACCTTGTGGTTCTAGATGATTAGAGAACTGCTGTCTGTCAGAAAAAAAATTAAATAGGCAACTCTGAATGGAAAGCCATCCAAAGAGCACGAGTACTCCTGAAAATTATCTCAATTCCTTCCTTGCCCCCTAAAAGCAACATATTTGGACAAGTCACAGAATCTTAGCCTTCAATTAATATTTCTTGAAAAATAAGTATTTTCTTTCTTGTATCCCAGCCTTTCTCACTTTCCTCTCCACACACCTCCCCCCTCCAAAAAAAAAAGAGAAAAGAAAAGGAAAAAAGCCCTTCCTGATAATTGCACTGGTCCAAATGTGCAGGGGCTTTCATACAGAATGATGGCTTCCCTTGTCTCCTGCATTTGTTCATCTCCTTTGGGAGGAGCAATTTACAGAAAGCATTATCGATTTTTGCCATAATAGGTACAGAGATGCCTCACTGTCCCTGCTCAGCCAGCTCACTCTCTGCATCACAACTGTCAGGCCAGTTTGTGAAGCCCGTCATTATTTTTTTTCAAGTAAATCCATCACGGGAGTGGGGGGAAAGTGATGAAAATAAAATTATTTTCACCTTGCCATAAAAAAGAATGGCCATGTTCCCTAACAGAAATAAGTGCAAATGCTGTCAACTAAGAGAGCGGAAGGGAAATTCAAAGCAAATAAAAGCAGGCTGGGGGGAGGAAGGAAAGGGAGGAGGGAGCACGAGGAGGCACGGCAGTAGCTAATTTATTTTGAACACATTCCGGAATTTTCCTGTTAAAGCCACTATTTACAACTCTTCCAGTTGTTCTCCATGGTCTCATTTTTCGGGAAGCATTGAAATCTATACTTTATACAGGTGTTTTCTTTGGCTTTCAGGGTGTTGAGGAGACTGTGGGTTTTGTGATGCAATTATTAAATATTATTGGTCTGCGGGACGAAATCTGCCTTTAAACCTCCCTCTGAATACAGACCACCCACCCACCACCAAGATTACCAGTTGCACTCCGCTCCTTTGTGCGCAGAACAGTTTGGGGTTTTTCTCCCACTCCCTGTGCACCAGGGGCAGGCTGAGGCCACCAAACTCATTCTGTCCCTGATCAGCATGTGAATGTTGAGGGATACTTACATCAAATATTTCTGAAACTAAAAAAGCCTTTTAGAAATTGCATCTAAAAACAAACAATTCCTCCCCACCCCTCAGTCGCACTGCTGACTCTCAGACAAGCCCTTTGGTATTCATCCCTCCTCCTTGATTAGGTTTTGCTGCACCCTTCTCGTTGGTCACTTATCTCACATCTTGAAGGTCACACTCTGTACTACGCTATTCCAGTGGCCCTGGGCTGTTTTTTATTCCTGGAGACAAGCCTTGTTTTGGGCTCAGAAGGTTTAATCCAAGAATTGGCTCTGGATCTAATTCCCAGATCCTCAGTTCATTAGCCATGAAAAGTGATAGCTGCTTAAGATTTTTTATGAGACATTGTTCCAAAAGCGGGCCACAGAAACAGCACAATCACCCAGCACATTGTACAAAGCCCTGGCTGCCTTTGGCCCTGACACAACGAGCTTGATAGCAATCAAACAGTTTAATGAAAAGCTGCAAGTTTGCTCTTGGTAAGGAGCAAGGAATCTGTGAAGTTTGTTTCCAAGTGGTGCTTTCTGTAAGGACACTTGTTAGGACAAAATTTAAACCATCGCACCCCTACTTCAGCAGCGCTGGCACTCAAGGACACACCACTTCTCTTCCTGACCCTTTCGCACAAGCGCTTGCAGACATCTAGCATTTAAAGCTCATCTGTCTTGTGCCTCCGGCCTCTCAAGCAGATCCAGATATTAACACTGAAGCTGGCCATTCACTGCAATTAGGCCAGGCAAATTGTGAGAAAAACAGCAAAGCAGCTGTACAGAAGTATCAGAGGATTTCCTTTAGTCAAGGTGTAGTGAAACCACAGCAACCAGTCCCGTGTCCAAGTAATTACAGGGCTGCGATGCAGGCCAGCAGAACAGAAGAGGTTTAGAAGTGAAGTGGATACTGCACTGAGCGGTGGATTAAGACTAAGTGTAGCCAGATCCAGTCCAGCTAAAGTGCTTTCAACAACTCCCGCGCTCCTCCAGCCGCCACGCAGCCAACAAACGCCACCTGCCCTCCTCCTTCCCCGTCCTGCCGACGCCAGAGCGGCCTAGACTGGGGTCCCCCCAGGATCAGGTCCCAGGTCTTTAAATCCTGCTTTAACCCACCTCTCGGTCCATCCCGCAGCTGGCTGCGTTGTGTCCGAGCACGGCAGCGCGTCCCACAACAAAAGGGATCCCCTGCGCCGCGCGCTCGGTGCAGAGTCCCAGGGCCGGGGACGTTCCCCGGGCACTAAGCAGATTCACCACTTTGGGAAACGGCGTTACCCCGCACAGAGGAAACCTCCCTGCCCCGAGAGATGTCCACAGGGAGGCCTGGCACAGAGCTGGCCGAAATGCTCACCTCAAACTACTCCACAGCCATTTCCCCACGCAAGTTTGGCGGAAGGCCCCACGCTCGGCAGCGATCGAGGGGCCGGCAGCAGAGGCTCAGCACCGTGTTCCTCACTCGCTTTGCGTCTTTGGGCCCAAGGTCATCACACCGATAGCCACCCATGTTCTGCGAATATTTCTGAGCTGTTCCTCATCAGGTGTGTGTATATAAAAAGCTATATATTAAAAAGAAACTCATACATAAAGCAACCAGCCAACTCTTTCTAGGTATACACACATTAACACAAGATAACGCTGCTGCTTGCAGCAAACAGCACCTTTCGCGGGAATATTTTCGAGGGAAAGAAAGGCAGGCCCCGGGACGGCGAGGGGCAGCAGGCACGGCACAGGCTGCGAGGTGCCGCGCGCTCGCCCCTCCGTCCTGCACCGCACACGGACCCCTGCTGACACCCAGCCCACTTCAGACGGCACGCGAGACCTTTGTGTGCCTGGAGTAGCTATAGAAAATCAGGCATTCTCAGTGGAAAGCAGAAAATAAACAACGTAATATAGATCAAGCACACGAAGAAATTTTAGCTAGTTTATTCAATGCAGAGAACGGCTGTTACTGCTATTTATCTAATACACGCTGCTGTGCAAACAACAGGCCCAATTTCAATAGCAGGGCAATTCTGTCAATGAATTACCATCCTAAGGGAAAAATTAGTTTAAATTAGTTTAGTTTGTTCTTTTGCTCTAACAAGTACATTCTAGATTGTAATTGTTTTTAAATCTCTTCTCTTTGCTGCGTATGCGCTAGCGCTGTGTCAGAGCAGGTGGCTACCTTATGTCTCTCTCATTTAGCCAATATTGCCCTCCGCTTAATTCATACATATGTTCAGACACATGCATCCACAGCCAGAACAGATGCATGCACAAAAGTGCACAGACACATATGTGGCTGCTGTTTAATAGAACAAGTACAGTAAAAACATTAGGACTGGGACAATTTGGAAAACAGCCTGCGGAAAAATAACTTTAATTAAACTTTTTAAATTTTAAGCTATATTAAATTAACCATGATCGCAAGAGGAATATGTGCTGAAACCAGGCAAGTTCAAGTGTTTGACACCCCGATGTTTACATTTTGGAACAAATGGCTTTTCATTTCGTACGTGCAGCACACACCAACCACTCCTCTTCCTTTGAGTTTGGGAACCGCCGATAACGTTAAGTGTGGCCTCACTCTGAAAAATGGCCCTACAGAAACAGCAACTTCTTACTCCAAGATTCTCTCCCTGTGTGTAAACAGGGTCAAGTATGTTGACTTGAGTGACAAAACAGCTATTTACCAATTTTTAGAGATTCTGTGTCAATCTAGATAATACTAAGCGTGCAGCGTTGTATTACTTCACATCAAATACTGCATAGTTTACTGAGCTCTAGTCAGCTTTAACCAGTGTAAATCCACCAAAACCAGAACGGGGTCTGAGGAACTCAGCAAGTGCCCGCTCCACCTTTAGAAGGTGAACAACATTTGGATAGGGAAAGCAAGAGGAGAAGGGAAAAGCCATCCAATTTTCAGGACGCTTATGCGAGAGAATTGACGTGGCTCTCACTGGAGGTGATCTGTCTGCACCGCTGCAAACTTCTGCTAGCAAGACACTGGAACTGGCTAGACTCACTCAAATACAGCTCCCTGTATTGTGACAAGGCTCAGAGGAAAGCTGGCTGAAGCATGGTTTTGTGAGGTTTTGCAGCTGTCCGATCAGACCGACTCTTGTAGCCAAACAAGTCCCACAAAGCAGGCCGCTCCCGAGCGCAGCACGCGGTGTGCAGCAGGAGATCCCGCGCCAGGCACTGCCCCGCGCCCGCGTCCCGCGGCACTGCTCCCCTTCCCCAGCGCGGGGGGACATCTGTTTTGGCCAGACCGTCCTTGCTGGGATCACCCACGGCTTGTTGGTTGGTTCTGTTTGGTGGTGGTGTGGTGGTGTTTGGTTGGTTGTTTTAAAAGAGGCAGAATTCGTTTCCTGCACTTCCTTCCACGCTCCTGGGGCGTATCAGAAGTGTGAATCCCATTGGTCAAACCTGCACGTCAGCAGCTTCGTTTACTGTCACGTTTGTCAAAGCCTGATGACACCATGCCACAGTTCTCACCTACATTTTAAGCACACTGTTAACATTAAACAAATATAATGAGAAATGAAGAGAACTGCTCCTCTTAGAGTTAAATAGAACTGGAAGTGTAATTTAAATGGATATTTAAATGTGAACATCGGGCGAGTGATGCACCCTCTTCTCAGCTAAAAATCCATGTATTGAACTTCCTTGGGTTTGCTGGCCCATGGGCTACAAGTTGGAGGCAAGAAACATCTCTGTTCTTTGGATGGAATTAAAATAGGAAGGGAGTAAATAAGAAAGTGGGTTATTTGTGGAAAAACACGCTCTGGCTTGAGTGCTAGGGTAGAAATGAAGTCTGCTCTGCTCTCTTTGTGTTCAGCCTCTGGCTGTCCAGCTGGTAACCAGATCATGTGGAACACAGGCCTCCAAAAGGTGGAAAAAGATCTGAAATATGAAGCACTGCTGTTTTACTGCTAATTCAATAGGAAAAAAACCCTATAAAATATTAAAGAAAGTATTTAAAAATATATTAAACACAATTTGTACCATAATAGCTTAACCTGACATCAAAACGCAGCTTACAGCTTGTTTGTCCCGAGCTTCATAGTGTGGATAACAGAATAACGGGCAGAATGTTCCACACAGCCTCCAGCGTTCAACAAAATAGGATTTGGGCTTCGTTAAAACAAGTTCCAGGTGGAAAATTGGGCACACTGATAAAAGCGGTGCAGGAAAGAGTGTTAGCTCTGATAGGGTAGGATGGGTATTGAATTCACTCGTAACATTACAAGACTTAATTAAAGAGGTTGACCCGAGGACCTCAAACAGTGACAAGCTAAGATAGCCATTCCTGGTGCGGCGTGCTGTTACTGAAGTTAATTCTGTTTAATATGACTCCAACGGGAACGGAGACGGAATGTCCTAATTCAGGGAGACGCAGGGCGTGCATTCTGCATCAGCTTACAAAGTAAAACAAAGACTATACACGTGCAGACAGTGCAGAAACAGCCATGTATTTGAATATAACTAGTTATCCGGCGAAGACTAATTTTTATTTATGAATCAATGTTTTTGTCATCTCCTATGGTCATAAACATCCTCATCTCTCTGATGTCCCTCCTTAACGAAAAGGAGAAACCAGGACGGTGTAAGGAGCACCCTTCGTTCCTCAGCCTGTGTGCGTGGTGGTCCATGGCTCGGTGCTAACGATTCCCAGCCGGCAGTTAAGCTTGCAACCATGGCATAAATATTATTCTTAAACAGAGAAAGGCTTAAATTAATAAATCCTTAAAAGAAAAAGTCTTCTTCCATTCATTTTTTTTGCCTGAATTTCAGTCCCGTGCTCTGCTGCCTGTGTTCGAAGCTGGTACCCTTGCCTTCCACCACTGCTGCCTAGAGCTTTTTTCACTTAAACTACAAGAAGCTGCACAAAAAGCCAACTCTGAATTGGAGATGGCACGTTCCTTCAGTAAGATACATGGAGAGGCAGCGACCTGCATCGCTGCCGTGCCCGTCCTTAATCCCCACAGAGTACCTGTTAAGATGCTGTGTTCAAATACCACCAGCACTAGATTGGCATGAGTTTCTAACTCGCTGTCAGACAGATGCTTTGCGTATCGCTTACCTAGAGACGGGACAGGAGGAGATGGGACCAGAGCCCATCCACACCTGTGACTTGGACCCCTTCCTACATGGAGTGACCGGAGCCACGGATGAGGTTTCCTGCGAGGCAGGAGACCTTCAGCCTAGAACATGCAGCTTGCAGCCCTTCGTCCCCACAGACCTGACCCTCCAGCTGCTCTCCACCCACAACAAAAGCCCACAAAAAGTGCTGGGCTCATGCGCAGCAAAGGAACACAGTAACTGCAGCGCTGGGTTTGTTCATCCACCCTTCCCTTTTCAAGCAGGCAGAGAATCGAAAGCTAAGGCAGCGTCACAGCAGGGTGAAGCCAAGGGCTGCCGTGCAGGGCGCGGTGAAGGTGCCCAGGGAAGCGTCTGGTGGACGGCTCCTCAAGGAAACACGGGCAGCAGTGCCACAGGGAGGACCCGGGAGCCATTACGTCAGTGGGGCACACTGCGTTTGTGTTTGGTTCCCACAGTTTGGGAACGTGCCGCATCTGAGGTGTAAACATGGATGTCATTTTCAAAACTGCAGTGTGCCTCCTCATCCTCCCCACCACCTTCTATATCCCTTAGATAAGCGTCTCCATGATGGACTGTGTCATGCTGCAGGAAACTTATTTCACCAAAACAAAGCAAAGGTATGCTGAAAACTTTGGAAATCATAGAACTTAACATCTGCAAAAGTTAAGGTCTTAAAAAAAAAAAAATTTCCCCCTTTGATAGCTTCCTCATTCACCAAAACAGACTCCAGTCCAAATCTACAAAAAGAATTTTTGAATGAAAACATAGTAAGCCTAAAAAACATCTGGCCAATCAAATTTACAACAATAGAAAAAGTGTAATAAAAGTTTACTTCTTTTGAAGAATAAAGATGTATTTTTAAAAGGTTCATATACAACCCTGAAATTACAGTATAATTCTAAACTAAACCTCACTTCAGCTGCAAGGTTGAATGGAGACACGCCGCAAATGAAAATCAGCTTCTTAACTGTATACTGCCCTCACGATGAGAAAGATCCTCTGATAATCCTTGAAATACCAAAATGAATAATTCTATAGGTGAATTCAGTGCAATTTCTTATCAAGTGACTGTCCATACTGCTGCGCTGAGAACATCCCACATTGCCAGCTTCACTCCGATGGGCCACCTTAAGACCTGGGGGCTCGGGGCAGAGCCCGAGAATAAAGCATCGTCATGTACACTTAATAGCCTGACCAGATTCTCCTGTGATCACCAGTGTGCAAGACAAATACTACCAAAGCTGTATTGCTCTGCTCTCTAAATTACTGTAGCAAATAAGAGGAGAACACACAAACGGCTGTGCTGGGTCTGACCAAATGTCCACTTAGTCCAGCGTTCAGCATCCAGCAGTCGTCAAACCAGGTACCCAAGGAGGATGTAAAAACAGAGCAGGCGTATAGCGATACTTCCCTCAAACGTTCTCCCAGGCTCCCTCCGCTCGCCGCGCAGGGACCTCCCGGGCAGACAGGCTATCTTTGTGTTTAATATCTCTTGATGGATTTCTCTTTCCCTGCACTTGTCCCTTCTCCCCATCCACCTCTAAACTTACAGGATCCGCCACAGGAGGGGTGCAAAGAGGAAGCTTGCGCCGTACTGTCTATACTTCTCCCTCCATCTGCAGCATTACTGAACAGGTTGTTGCTTTAAAAGGACAGAGCGTGTCTTATTGACGATGGCTAATCAATGCTGGATCTCTAAGTGCCAACTAATCTTAAACTCAGACTCGCATTTTCATTTCAGTGAAAACCTCTCATTTGCAGCACGCTGTCATTCCTGCAGCAACTGGCTTTTGTAGTCTCACTTTCCAAGGGCTTGTTCTCTGTTTAGTGAATTTTGTGCATAGTTTAACACTTTATGAGTTTTCCAGTGCCTTTCTTCAGGAAGCCTGTGTGATGTCAGCCAGAATTCCTCTTTAACTCTATCATCTCCCTTCTTTGCTATTAAGAAATTATTGTCAAAAAACTTGTTTGTTGAAAAAGCTAGATAAATAGCAAGGAGGCAACTGCTGTCAGTGTCTTCACATGGTAAGGAAGTAATTCTCACCAAAAAAAAAAAAAAAAAAAAAAAAGGCACCAGAAATCCAACCTTATATCTCCACTTCTTTGCAGTCATGCCCTTGGATACGGGTTGGGCTCTCCCTGCCACAGGGATGCAGGTTTCGCTGTTGCCATCACGTATATGTATGCTGCTTCGTTACTGAACCTAACAAGTGCAGTATCTTACTTGCCTTTTTAACTTCCTATGCTTAAGCACTATGTGCTTACGCTTATTTACTGTATTTTAAAAATATAACAAGAAAACACAATGTTCAAAATCTATTTAGTGTAGCTACCACACAGACCCCTTCCCTTCAGCACACATACCATGTGAGATCCCATGACAGCCACTGCTTGATCCCACTTTAGAAATGCAATTAAGTGCTCTTCCGCAATATGGTTTTTGGCTACAGAATCCACAGCAATTCATGTACTCACCTTGCTGAACAGTGAATGGAACCAGAGACCTGATTATGCAAAGAATCCCACTAATCAGTTAAAAAAAGCCACCCTGCGCTCCATATCGGTTGACCTCTGTTGGCAAGGGGTAGAACCATCTTTCACAGCTACAGAGAGGGACTTCTGCTCATCTCAAACACCTGCTGCCCATGCTTATGTTTGATATTGCATGGGTTTTGTTATTTTATATTTATATTGTGACATTGTCTCCAAGTCCTGCACCAACAGAAGAAATGACAGCAACTGCCTTAAAGAGCTAACTCGTTACATGTCACGCTGCAGAAGTGGATAAAATGAGTAAGTGGGGCTGGGTAGGTGACGGGAGAGCACGTACTTACCAGCACTGGATACGAACCGCGCAGCACACGGCTGCCTTGCTCGCGGTTTGCCCTGCTGTTTCCAGGCTGCCGTGTTTCCTAGGCAGGGATGGTTTATAAGGAGATGTGAAAGCAGGGAGGGCAGCGGCTTCGGGGACCTCGAGTGCTTTTATCACTCTTTAGTGACAGTACGGGAGAAAGTGCAAAAATACTCATCAGAAAAGCAAGTGATCAGAGAGGATGAGAGCGGGGGCAGGCATCCCAACAAAGCCATGATGGAGAAGTAAGCCTTGGCAGAACTGCAAGGGAATTGAAATAAAGACAGAGATTCTGTCGAATGCCGTGGGGCTAGCGAAGGGCTCAAACGCGGCTGTGATGCAGCCGAACATATTGGCAGCAGATCCAAGGAGCCAGGCTGCGGGAGCACGGGCAGGGTGATCATCGCCGAGACGGAGCCAGGGCCGCCGGAGCAGACAGCAGATCCTGGGTGAGACAAAGTTTACAGCCTTGACAGAAATCAAAGGAGGCTGGCGCATCAAAGTTAAAGCCAGGCTTATGAGATAGAGCCCCTGGGTGTCTTGAGAGCAGAAACAACAAAATAACGGTCACAGTACATGAAGCTCGATTTGGTGTAAAATTGCTACCTCTGTTTTATGGAGAACACATCACCTCCCCATCTCTCATGCACTGATCACCTGCCAGTTTCCATTTGTCCCTGAGTAGAAGAGTATAGAAATTTTCTGCCCATACTGAGTCTTTGACCACTTGACTATCTCTAGAATCACAGCTGTTAACCACAGACACTTGAACTAAGGTAGCAGAGCACACATTTTCCATATAGATTTGGGTCTTCTTTTGTGGCTTGGATGCATACATGTAAGTTCTGGCACTAAGATTTCTCAGAAAAATTTTCACTAGCAGTTCAATTCCGAGATGCAACTCTAAAAAAAGATGTTAAATTTTGTACCTTAAGTTCAGTTGGATTTGCAGGAGGTTCAGCACCATAAATTCTATACTGCAGTTTGGGTCTTCTGTTTCATCTGTCAGTACTCTTCTGCTATTGTCTGACTGCCCATCCAGGATTTTCCAAACCATACAGCTAATACTCTGACATCCTTCTCTCAAACCTACGTGAAAATGTCTACAGACCCCAAATTCCTCCGTGGAACCTGTGTGACACGCAGCGTATCAGTCCACTTCTTGTAAAAGTCTGAACTGTCTGCCTTAGGGCGTTACAGATTCTTCTAATCTCATCTGCGACGAGTACAAAATACATGTGACTTTTCCCTCTTTTAAATTAACCGCCTGACACAAAGAGAAAGGTTCGCAGTGTTGGTCTAACCATCAGAATTGCTGTTTGCCTCCTGCTAGGTTTCACTCCTGCTCTTCAAACAGTTGTGATGAGGTTAGGAACGGGCTGTTTCCCGTCGCTTCTGTACCTGATGTTCAAACCTCTGAGGGTATAAACTTCTATTTATGCTACTCTGAAACTCATTCCTTTTCCAGAAATAACAGATATTTCCCGAGGCCACGCAGGCAGAGTTCCTGGCGGCATGGTGGAACAAAGACCATAGGCACGTTACAATGCCCGCTCTCGGCTCCCCCTGCTCATCCTCCTCTTGGTCCTGGACGTGTGATGGCAGCCACAGCAAAGGGGCTTCCGAGCTCCACCGCCTGCACGGCAGAGGACAGCTGTCCTTGTTGTGATATGGCCAGCTTCGTCACAGGAACCAAGCTGTCTTTAGTTCATTTATATTTAAATCTTTTTCTTCTCATCCAGTGACAATACCCGCCTCATTGCTCTCCATGGACATGGAGCTTATATTTGTGCTACAGAGACTTCCCTCTCAGTACTCTGCCCCAGAACAACTGAAAACACCCAGGGAAGTTTGTAAAAACGCTCAGCCTACCCTTCTACAAAGGTAACGGAGTAAGAGAACTCTTCCACCAGGTATTTCACTGTGTGACTGGGAAATGCTGGGGATGGCCCTATGATGAACAGCAGCAAATGCTGCAGTTACTCCGGAACCACCAGCCTCCGCGCTGGCAGAGCACAGGAAACGGGCAGGCAGACATGCTCCATGGTCACAGGTATTTACACAATTGCTTCAGAAGGTAACTAGGAAAAAATTGAGCAACGTGGCCTTTTCAGCCTTTGGTACAAGCCCGAGAGAACTTCAAGTTCTCAGAAAAGCCTCGCGGCGGGTCAGGGAGTCGCAGGGATCGCGGTCCAACTTCACACTGCAAATCAACCCAAAGAGAGAGCAAGCTTGCCACCAGTACCACCACATCATCCTTCTTCTTCAAAAGAAAGGCAAACCCAAAGCAAACCCCAAAAGTCCCCAGGGACGAGGAAGAACAGGTTGCACACCCATGAGCCAACCAACCCTCTACCACCTCAGCCAAGGCAAAATCCACCTCTCGCTATAGGTGTCGCTGCGGCCCTATCCAGGCACCTGGAACATGGCACATCTGTGCGCGATCGGGAGCAAGGGAAGAAGAAAGAATACTGGAAAATTAATGATGTCAGCCTGTCTTCATATATCAAGCTAATTTGAAAGGGCTTTAATTTTCTTAAAGGATAAAAAAAGGTTTCTTTGCTAGATTAAACTTGCAATTGTCATTCATATATTGTTTATAAGGTACTCATCTCCTCACTCGGTATTTTTTTGTTTTTGATTTTGTATACTAGTTAGCAGTGAAGAGTTGTCTGCGTGTATCAGAAGGAATAAAGAGAGAAATGTCCTTAACTGTCAGTTTTAATAAGAGGAGTCAACATGCCTCTATTCAGGTTAAATATTGCCCTGTCACATTTCAATAGAGTCAACAGATTTTTTAAAGAAAAGTCAAAAGCACTGTGTTTGCAAAAAATAATAATAAAAAACCCTACCCCCCACCTCCTTGTCATAGAGTGTCAAAGCCCTTCTTTATTTGGGGGGGCGTGGAGGCAGGACAGAAAATTCTTTTGTAAAATGTGAAAAATTACTACTCATAATTGGCACTGACATGAAAAAGGTTGGGTTTTTTTGTTAGAAAAACAAAGAAAATCTCTAATTTAATAATCACCTGCAAAGTGTTATTGTGATGGGAACAAAAAACACACAATCAAAGTCATCTCTTTTAAGTAACTATAGTGTTTTTAAGCAATCACTGCACTTCACTGCAGCTCATACACGTAAACTGATGATGTGCAAAGTATAACAAGACACTCCAAATTCCTGAAGTAAAGTTTCTCAAATAACAAGTGACAAGCTACACAGAAGAGGAGCAAGACAGAATCTGTCAGGTACAAAGCAATCACCAAAATGAAGCCAAAGTAGGAGATTCCACAGGGACTGACACCACACGAAAATTTGCAAAAGCTGACTGAATCTGCTGGGCAGCCTGATCATCCTCGCAGCCGCTGAGGAAGACCTTCCTGACCTTCGCATGCAACCTCACACAGGGTCCATCCTGCCTCGTCAAGACTGGTCTAGTTCTACGGAAAAAGACAAGACACGAAGCAGATGTCTCACAGAATAAAACACAATTTAAGAACTCTGCATTTACTTGCGGTGATAGGGTTTAAAAATCCAAAATCATTATTTGGAATTACTTGTGCTTTACTTTCTCTGTTGAGGAGAAACACTGTTTAGAAGCTACTTCTTGGTCCGTCTTGTCTCAATCCACAGTCACAATGTAACAATATTTAATAAATAAGAAGTGAATTCAGACCTCAGAAACCCATACACTGTTCCAGAACTGGACAAGAGGAGGATGAGAGCGGAGCCACGTCTCTGGAGCGTAGTGTGCATGCTGCCGTCCAGCGGTTGCATCGGTCCTTGAGACCACCCTCAGTCCAGGGCACGCAGAGGGATGGACGGCTGGGGTTTCACACAGCCCCTCCGGACACCCACCCCATGTCTCCCCTCAGAGCCCTGCTCCTGACGCCGTCCTGGAAGGACAGCCATTTGGATGAACTATGAGCGCCTCATAAATCCTCAAGCTAGATGTGAGCCTTTTTTTTCCACGGGGCAATCACCAGGGTGACACCATGTCCTGCATCTGGGGACACGCGGTATTTCACAGAAATCCCGACACCTGTAGAACTGGTTCGTGCAAAGTTTCCAAAGCAAAGCTCACGCAGGTCAGTGATGCCAAAAAAACTCCTCTCAGTTCAGGTAACCCAGATCCCAAAAATCCAGGTGGTTCCCGAGATTGTTTTACAAGCCATCTACCAGATGCCTACATTTCATTTTACAGACGGTCTCATTTTCACAAAATGGCCCCAAGATTTATTCAGTGAAACCAAATCCTGCTGCGTGTAAAGCCGGGAGAGGCTGAGCGGAAAAGCAGAGCGCCGCTGCTCTGCCTGCCTCCCTCGCAAAGGCACGCGGGCTGGCGGGACGTGCTCAGGATGGCTTTTCCATCCCGCTCGGAGTACGCTTCCTTCAGCGCCTGCTCCCTTATTTACAAACTCCATAACCAGCGCGCTCCCCTCCGACTCGCCCCAGCCGGCTGCTGCCAAGAGGAACCGGTTCCCTGCAGGAACCAGGCCGGCTCCCACGGCCGGCACTGGGGACACGGGCTCGTCCCTTCCGCTGGCGCCCCAGCCCCGCGCGGCTTTGGCAGTAGCGGGAGAACAGTCCCACGTCACGATGTGTCCCGGGGACACGGGCCACTCAGACACCCATCCTGGCCACCAAAATCCAACCACGGAGGGGTGAAATGCAGTTGTAACAGACTTCTGGGGAAAAAAACTCGATACTGGTAAAAAGAAGCATTTAATTAAACAAAAAAAAAAAAAAGTAAGAGTGAGCAGGTGCTTCATCATGGAAAGGCAGCGGCTCCAGGTGACAGCAGTTCTCAGCTTCCTCAGGGAACACGCAAGCCTTACCACACGCTTCCCAGTACCCGGACGTCTCACTTCGATAAATCAATTTCTGCTTTTAGTGTCATACATAGAGATAATCAGTGAAACGCTGCCAGATTATTTAACAACAGAAGTGCTTTCTGATGAAAATGACTTTTTAAACTGTCCCTAAACTTACAGTAATGAGTGCTAAATAGAGGAACCGCAATTTTCCATGAAAACAGTTGTTTATCCAAAAATGGCGCACAGTTCAAATAAGAGCCATCTCCAGGTTACGATCTATCTACACACAGATACCAGGTTAAGTTGGTGGTCCCAATATACAAAGAGTACTTTATTAGAATATTAATTGAAATTACATTTTCTTGTTTTAAGGCATGCAATTTGTGAAGAAGCCAAAACCAGAGTGACTTTGTCTTGAAACAGGGAGCTCTTTGCTCCTGCTGCTTTCTTGGGAAATATTTGTCCTTCCAATGGCCTGCGGGCTGTAACAGCTGCAGGCTGCAACACAGCGGGCTGAAGAGGAAAGGAAGCAAACCCTGGAAGACCCATCCCAAAACATGCTGCAGGTCAAGATACCTCTGGTTTAGAATTCAAGAAGTGATCATGCCTAGCATCTTTAATATTTCTCCTGCCTTTGCCCAGGTTTGTATGATAACAAGGCCCTCTTTGCCCACGGCCAGGTCCGTCTCTGCGGCAGGGTAGGTGCCCACTGGGTCAATAGCACGTTCAACCCAGTCCTGCGTATTTACAACATCCAAACTCCCCTACAAGATGCTTTCAGCTTTATATTTTCTGTAAATGAAGTAAATTTGGTAGAAATGGGAACAGTTTAATCCCTCCCACTCACATTGAACGTCTTGCAGCAGTAGGGCGTTCTGCATCTCAACGTTTCCCGTTCCTGCAGACGCACTGCCATGACTGAAGTTCTGACCTGCTGGCACAGGAAGGTAATTTTCCTTGGCGTTTCACTTTTAAATTTAGCCTTCCATATGCATACTTCTCTGAAGCAGACATTGCTAGTGTGACTTCATATAAACAGACAACAAATACTTCAGAAATTAATCTTCGTAAGACAGGGTTCATTAGTCTGTAACAGACTCCAGTTGTACGTTAACCCAAAGGGCATAGCACTGAAATTCTGTGATGTCTTCTGACATACAAAAGTAGTTCCAAATTTGCAGTCATTACCCAAATAAGCCTCTTGGTAAGTCAAAAGCAATCATGTACTTGGGTTGTGAAAAAAAAAAAAAACCGCATAGAAATTTCACTAAACCCTTGTCTTCCCAGGTAAAATACATTTATCGTACAGCTTCATATGAAGTGGTGTTTAATCAGATTTTAGTATTTTTGCCCAATATATATAGGCATTATAAAAGACCTAGCAAATGTATATTAACTGATATCTATGTGTAGATACAGACAACTGCAGGACATAAGAAATATTAGCACTTTGTTCAGAAAAGCTTCCCAAACTACTGCTTTGGCACTGAAAAGGCAGCACGCTGCTCGCCACTCACAAGGACATCGCCAGGGTCCTTTCCCGTTTTACCATGCTTGTCTGGGCTGTTTTGGTCGGTTTTGTTTGGTTGGGCTGGGTTTTGGTAGATGTTTGGTTTGGTTGATTGGTCTGTTTGTTTTTTTTTTTTTTCTTTGTAACTTACACAATTTGTATCTTTCTCATCTTGTTACAATGCAGAACTTTCTGGAGTTTACAGAGAGATGAGTTGTGGGGCATGGGGGTATATATTCAGTACCAAAATGAAAAATGGCAGAAAACAGTCCTGAATTTATCCTAACATTTATTAAAATTCTTATTTTTAGGGGCATTTTTGAGCAAGCCCACAGAGTATGGTTACGAGCAAAGGTACATGCATAAGCCATTTCCTAGTTTGCGTCTGCGGCCGTAACGCTTCAGCAGGCAGGTGAGCAGGTCCATGCTTTCCCTGATGAAAGTCCCACGAAAATCTGGACCTGTGTGTCTAAGACTTCACTGTCCAGCAAAGCTTGGAGCCTTTTTTCTTTCTGCACTAGCATTGTTTTCACTAAGCATGGCCATTTTTCCTCTTTTTTTCCTCCCTGCATATGTAATATTTTCAACTTTGGAACAGTGCATTTGACTCTAGCAGGAATCTGAAATGCTTTAGCAGGAACAAAACTCTTAAGAGATTACTGCCCAGCACACCCCGGATTAAATCTCACAATTAGGAACTCAATTTGCATTCTCAAAGTGAAATTCATTGTTATAACTGCAACAGTAGTTGACACAGTAGAATAAGCCATTGTTGAAATAATTTCTGCAGAAGGTCATACACTTAAAGCCTTCAATTTCTCTTGACAGCCTCTCAGAAGCCAACAGCACAGTTGCTCGGTGCCCAAATCAGCCGTACTGACCGCCCCGCTCACCACGGCAGCGTGGGCTGTTATCCGCAGCACGGACCTTCCCGGCTGTCAAGCACGCCCCGAGCCCCCTCGCGACTCGGAACGCTGAGATGTCGTGGCTCTCGCCAGCTGAGGAGCAGTGCGGGGAGCCCTGCCCATGGGGGCTGCGCTGGGAAGGGGGCACATGGGCGACAAGGGCCCCGAGGGGCTGCGGGTGCTGCTGCGCGATGCCAACTGCCAGTCCCGGTGCGCAGCGGAGCTCCCGGCTCTGAGCTGGAGCATCCTCAGGGCTGGACTCCATCCCAAGGGTCCTTTCCTGTCTCAGTGACTGTGACCTTCTGGGTGGAAAAAATAAAAGGCTGCTTGCCAAAACCAGAGATTTGGCCAGGCTGAGCAGATGTGACGACCTACGTTTATTTCTGCGTGGGTTGCCTCTGCCTGTGCTTCGGAGGTAACCCTGCCCGAGGAGTGTTCCCTGCGCGCGTCCCTGTATCCCGGCTGTCTGAAGGGGCGGGCCGCCCGCAGAGAGGATTCCCAGCGCTGTTCTGGAGCGCATTCGTAATAAGACATCCTACCTCTGCAGTGACTGTGTGTCATTTCATTACACCGGCCCTGCTGCTGTTGTTACACACTCTAATGAGCTTTAGGAGCGCAGAGTTACTCAGCTGAACATTATGTTGGTCTTAACATTATCCAGGGGTAGGACTGTCAGATTCACAAATTATTCTCTCATTGAGCAGTGAAAGAGGGGAACCTCCTAGTTATGATTTTGCTATAAATATCTCACTACTGGAGAAGATGCAGGCTCGACAGAATTCAGCTTTTAAATTGCTCCTAAGAATTACCTATAATTCTTCCCCCCGCCCTTTTTAATCACACTAAATACGGCCAGGTCCCAGCGAGGGACACGGCGCCCATCCAGCGCACACAATAATTCCTGTCTGCTCCGCGGGGCTTTGTGTCATGCGGGAGGCGTAATGTCTTATTGATGAGCTGATAATAAGCTATTTTTACAGTGTCAGAACACAGGAACTCCTTTTCTGAGACTTTTCTATGTAATTTTGTCCAATAAAAATCTGTGAGAGGAGACTGGCTGCATAACACGATGTCGCTGCGAGCACCTTGGTGATCACAACGGGATAACTTTGCCAGGGTGCGTTTGGACTCTGCTTAAATTTCTTCAAAGCCAAGAAAGCTTTGTATGTGCTGGACACTCATCCTAAATCCTAGCCAAAGCTTCCGCCTCAGTAAAATGTTTATTTTTTAAAATGTGTGTAAAATGATATATACTGCATTTACACACATTTTAAACCCAGCATCTAAAATTGCTTGTTTGGGTTTTGCCAATAGGTCAATATAAAATTCACTTTGGTAGCAAGCATGGTGTATTTGTGGATACTGTTGTGATTGACAGAACTAATGTTGTTATTTAGTGTAGTTGCGCTTATCATATGAGTAAAGAATCTCATCTTCTGGCCCCGGAATGTACAAGTATTTTTATGTAATTAATACTCCCTTCCCCTTCCCCACACCGCTTCCCAAAAGAAGTCTGGCTAACCTTGTGACTACAGTTATTTGATGAAGATATTCAAGCCTATATTTCGTTAAATTACAAAAGTAAGGCAGCAGTAGTCACAGTTCTTAAAGACGCCTGTAAAGCCAAATTTCCCTTTTAACAAAATATTAACAGGATAGAGAGATTCAAATCAAACCCAGGGATGCCAGCAAGCCCTCTGCTAACTTTATCAACCGTTTCACATCTTGCGGCATCCTATTCATCGTTCTTCGCACCTATGTATAATCTTCAAGGCTAAACTACCTGATACAGAGAAATGGCTGTCACACAGACCTGTGAAGCAGTCCCTTCTCTTTTGCAATTACGTAATACATGTGATCAATACAGAGAGCGGAAGATAATTTCTTGAGACAAAATAAAAGCAGAGAGTGATCTGCAGTGACCGTTGGGCTCTGGGCCCTTCACACCCGTGCAGCAATAGGAAGTGCTCTTCCTTTCTTTCTGGACATCTCCCAGAAGGTCCCAGGGCTTTCACACACGCTGGCTCCTTGCAACGCGCTCCACGTGAGCCCAGACATCGGCGCAGAAGTTACCGCTAGCCAGCGTGAACCAAATGATTCATTCCCCTACGGCTCAAGCTACGTGGTGCAGAAGCATCTTCCACCAAACCCAAAAGCCAACAGATTAAACCGTCGCTCCACCTCCCGTCTCCCAGCCTTGGCCCAGCACCGCTGGCCGGTGGCCTGGCTTTGGCGGGCAGCCTTCAGCAGCGCCCGGCCGCGGGTTGTCCCCGAGCTCCGGCCAACGCCTCCCTCCGGGGACTTAACGGGAACGGACAGCGGGAGAACCTCCCATTCCCCAAGCTAGAAATAAAGCACATTCTAGAAGGAAAAACACAACTTTGCCACGGAAACGTGCTGATTAATGGAAATTAACACACTTTGCAAATTTTGAAGTATCACCTAAGATTCATTTGTAAAACAAAGCTGGCAAAAAAATGTTTTAACAACACTAAACTACTGTATTAGTCCCCACTTGCTGTCTTTTATGGAACAAAATAATTATAGTATCTTAATGTTTTTCAAGAGCTTCTACTGTCTAATTAATATTAAATTTCAAAGTTAAACTCTATACAAAATCTGAGATACATAATTTTTCAAAGCATCTTCTTCTAGTTTCAGGGATTTTTTTTTCAACTTGGAACAAAATCAAATTTTGAAATATAACAATTCTTAAACTGTGTCTATGCAATCCTTTGTATAACTTTACCATTTGCACATACAGAAATAAAATGCAAAGAAACAGAGAGATGTCAACCTGGAAATAAATTCCAATATTTATGTTCCTTTTTTTCAGGATTTTACATATATCTTAAGGTCTATCCCAGGGCTTCACAGTCTGTAAGTATCTAAAGCACAGAGTGCTTAATTCTTCAAAACATAATTTCCCAGTTGCAAAAAATTACCCCATTTGGATTTAACATGTGTTTCTGGGTATAAACTTCACAGAACGTTTAAATTAAATGCTATTATATTTTTAAAGTCTGAAGAAATTCACCAAATGAAAGTAATTAAAAACAGATAGTGTAACTAATAGGTTCGAGTTAGGTGTGTAATTATAAATAAATTCTAATTAATTTCCAACTGCATCTTGGTTATTATCCATGTTTCATGTGAACCCATTTATGTTCATTTGCAAATGAGTAAGGTAAAATAGATGATGGTCTATAAAGTATATTTGTTTTATTGTCTCGTTAGCTCTGGCTTCCCGAGCGAGCGCAGGCCCCTCTCGCCAGGCAGTGGCTCCACCCGCTCCCGTCAGCGCCCAGGCGTCTGCCAGGCACCGCACTGGGGGAGCGGAGGTGCCGATATTTGGTACCAAAATTCACTTTCTCTGCCAAAACCAAATAAAAAACCAACCAAAGAACAGCCCAGCCCCCTCAGCCATAGACCTCCCCACTGTTCTTGCTCCAAGTCTTCCTGAAAACTCAAAGCAAACTTCCTTTGGCAATTCTGCCCCATGTCAGCTGACAAATATCGCTGCCTCAAAGACTTAAAGCAACTAAAACTCCACTGAACCCTCAGATATGAGATACGCGAGGTAGGAAGGGAAATTCCGCTGCCTCTCACAGAAACGGGGAAGAGGCACGGTGACCTGCCGAGGTGGCACCAGGCGAGGCACCCTTCCTCTCGGTGCCCCTCTGCACCCGAAGGGCTGCCAAACACGGAACGGGCTGCCCCCGGAGGTGCAGGCACAGTCACTGCAGGGATTTAATGGACACGTAGATGTGGCGCTGGGGGATGTGGTTTAGTGGTGGGCTTGGCAGTGCTGGGTTTATGGCTGGATTCAACCATCTTAAAGGTCTTTTCCAACCTGAACGACTCTAGGATCTATTTTAAATACACGTAAGCAGGCAGCACCCATCAGATCTGTAAGGGTTGTTAAAGGAAGGGAATGTTTAGTGACACCTTTGAAACGCACCTTGCTAACGAGCGGTAGCAACACCAAGGCGAGAAGGGCTGGTGATGCTGCTTAAACCTCAAGATGGCAGCGCTGGTGGTGCTGCTGCAGTCACGGCCCGGAGCCCGGCCGTACGGTCCTTCCGTCTGCGGCAGCTGTCGGAAGCTGGAGCCCAACGCGCTCGGCACAACTTTAACTCACAGAACCGCCCAAAGCCCAGTCCCTCTGTCCCCATGCCCGGTGCCGAGCTGGCTCCCATGGTCGAACCCCAGTAACCCCAAGGAGAGCGCAAGCTCTCCTTGTGCCTTCCAGCCTGTGGTACCTTTATTTTTATTTTGCTTTATTCCCATGGACTTTTAAAAAGGTACCTGGCTGCTGTGAGGAAAACCACTGCCGAAATAGTTCTTCACCCTGTAGATCAAAATCTGAGCCAGCGACTTGACGATCTGTGAACTCATTTCTGTTCACCCCTGATGCTCCAAACAGGAAAACAAGTAAAATTCACAACTGAACAGTTTGTCTAGGATATTAACAACAAAATGAAAGTTTATCATCTATTTACATTTTTTGCTTATTCCATTTCCAGTACACAACAGGAAACACCAGATGCAGCTATTTCAGAACAACGCTGTCCCGCTGTATGTACGGCTCCATGGCGGCTCCCTTTCCCTGGCAGTGGGATGGATTTACCTCAGGATTTACAGACTGATCACATTTCTCAGCTCAGGAAAATCAGATCCTCTGCCTCCAAACAAAATAATCACCCTGCATGCAGGACCATCCTTCCTGTGCAATCTGGAGTTTTAAGATAAAAGCACTCAGATAGGAGAGGAAAAAAAAAAACAAAAACAAAAACTGGAAGGAAAATAAAAAAGGAAAGCATTCCTACCAAGGACACCTTTACCCTGTTCTGGATCTTATGGGGAGAAAATAAAAATCTATAAATATGACTGAGGTTTCTTTATTGCTGTCAAGAGGCGGAAAGGAGGCTTTTTGGACTGGGAGATCATCGAGACGAAGAGCACCTTAGAACAAAAGCTCTCCGCAGCCAAGGGCAGCGCTCACCCTGCCTGTCTGCGAGCACGCTGTTTGGGGCACTCTCCTCTTTCGCATTACCGCTTGTTTGCGCCACAGAAAGGTGTTTTTAAGGATGCTGAAAATGGGCTGCCCGTTTCTCCTCTCTATCAGACACTTGGGTTCCGCGGGGACAGGTGCCTCGCGAACACCCCGCCCAGCCAGGACGGGCCGAGACGCACCAGGAGCCGAACTGTACCACAAGCTTCGCCAGCCCACCGCTGCCCCCGCTATGTCCAGTCTTCCACAGGAGATAAACCCAGCTCTACGCGCCGCGGGGCTGAGGCGCAGCCGGGGCCGTTCCCTCCCTGGGCTGCAGACCCTGCTTAGCGACACCCTGGTTCGGGCTCGCTGGAGATGGTGTCACTGCCTCGGCTACCTGGGCCGACGCCGTGCTAAGCCCCTATTGTGTTCAGGCAGCAGAGGAGAAAAATAGGGATATTAACCTCTAACACTGATGAAAATAATAGCCACAATAAAACAGGGATGAAAAACACAGGCGCAGTAATTATTCTGCTCTAGTTTACCCGGGAGCAAGCAGAGCCCGTAGGAATTTCCCGAGTCCCTTTGGCCGGCGCGTTGACGCGGGCGGAGCACGGGGCGCGGCGGGGCTGGCCGTGCCCGGGGCAGCGGGTGAGCGGCCCCCGCGCTGCCAGGTTAACGCCTCCGGAACGGGCACACGCCTCTGATCCTCCGGCAGAGCCTACTGTGGAAAACGTGTCCAGCCGTACGGCAAATACCCCAAACCAACTGACCGAGCGCACTAAATCCTTGCCTTTGTGTCTGGCTCTTAAATTCCTGCAGACCTGACTCACAGACGTGCAAGGGCCGTAAAAGCGAACCTGTGAAACAAGAATAGACCTTCAGGGATTTTTCACACGCATGCAGCAGGGACACCAAAACTACTTCCATTTGTTCGTGCCATGTTCCTTGGTGCGCGTACACGCGGGCACGCGTGGTGTATCCGCGCCTGGCCGGTGTATGAGCACATGCAGCCAGACATCATGGATCAATCCTGCAAGGACAGGTGTTGGTATACGGGCTTTTTAAAAAGCTATTTAAAAAGCAACTGTTTCTTCTTAGCTTTTTTTTTTTTTTTTTTTTTTTTTTTTTAGATTTTCCATGTCTGTAATTAATTTTTGACATATATAGCACAATTCCATTCCATGAGTTATCTTAGTTCTTCTCAGGTTTAAATGTCACTCTTCTTTGAAATCTTCTCATTCAAAAATCAAGTTGGATCTCATAAAAAATTCAAAGGTGCATCTAATACTAATGAAATAATAGCAGCAAAAAACATGCACCTGCATTTATGCCTCAGAACAAGGGATATAAGAGACAAAAATGTAGGGAAAAAAGAAATTAGAGGGAAAATCATGATATTGCTGAAGTGCTGCTCTCACACTAAGACCAGGGGGATTGGGATAAGGCTAAAGTTAATTGCATTTCCAGATGACAAACCTCTCACCTCTGAACTGAATGGCTCTTTATAAAAGCTATCAGTAATAAACTGTAAATCTCAGCTATGATTGCAAATAAAGGTCATCCCTTTCATGCTGCCACTTTCCTGGGCCTTATTATATTCCTGTCTGAACCCTTCTTACTTCTTAAGGTGTGCTGGCTGCCCACATAAGCAATCAGTACGGCTTTTTGATTTTATTTTGAAAGACACAAGGCGGTGGGATTTACATTCTGGCACTGCACTGATCCAAAATGGAAAAGCACTGAGTTCTGACAAGGAGACAGAATCCTGCTAGCAGAATTAATCTTCATCTTGTATTAACGCAGAGAAAGGCAATCCCTTCCCTCTACTCCTGAAATGTAGATTTTCTTCTCCAGTCCAAGGGGGAATCTCTATTTTTCTTCTCTCCAGTTGTAAACATTACTGTGATAACATTCAGGGGCTGCAGCTGGTGAGGTGGCCCCGTCCCCATCAGGTCCTCTGCAAATCGCTCAGCCCCCCGTGACACTGCACTGCGACGGCGGGCGCTGCGCTGGTGTCCCGAGCTCGCCGGGGGCAGAGGAAGGCATGCGTCCTCCAGAGCCTTGGCCCAAACACCAGCGACTGCCGTTACCAACACCCTGGACGAACGCCATCCTGTCCGGGTGCCCCAGGCAGCGCGTGGGACTCCGTACACACCGGATGGTTGGGAGCTGAACAGAGCAGGGCAGGGAAGCAAAGCCTGACCCCACCACCCGCTCCAGCCTTCCTAAAGGCAGCGGAGCTGCTCGCGCGCAGACAAAGGGCCCAAACGAGACCCAGCAGGAACAATGTGCCGCCTTGATAGGAAGCGGCAGCCAGCGTTGGGATGGGTGGTCGGTCCTCCGCCTCCCACCCATCCCTTGCGTCGATCAGCAGACCTGCTGTAATTCTGATTAGCCAGGTGCTCCCACGGTTATCTTACCAGGCTCCGCAGGGGACGGTGGGATGCTGGGACCCAACTGTCTACTCAGAAAGCAAAATCTCCATCAGAGAATAAATTTGCATCAGCTGAGAGGGATTTTTGTTTCTCTACAGAATATTTCATATTTGTGAATGCCAAGATTTTTGACACAAAGAATCCACCTCTCTAACCTGATGCTGTGAGAAAACAGCTTGTTTGTTACAAAGGCGTTCACCCAGGTAAACAAAATGTTAAATAAAAAGCTTAATCAATTGTGGGGAAATCCCATTCTTATGGCTGCACCATCAGGTCACCACACAACAGTTCACTTTCTGAGAAATCCTTTGCAATGGGTTGGCATTGACAAGTCCAAACGCAAGGCAGCACAAGGAACGGCAGAAAGGAGGGAAGGCGGCACATGGAACGGTGAAGAAAATCCATTTTCACAGTACCATGAAGTACAGCATGATCAGAACAAAGCACCCCGTCTAGATACTGTGGTTTTAGGCTCCCAGCTCGATGTTCGGGGCGTGCAGGTACTGTACGACACGGGGTGAGCTTCCACCAACACACACACGGACGGTCCAGTGGCCCCCAAGAGATTTAAGGTAGCCGATGCCGTGCTTGTCATCCCCGTCCTTCTGAGCACAAGCCAGAACAGAACCCAAACTAAAGAGCATCCACCCAGTGCACTGCCTACGGTGGGACCAAGCTTGCGCGCTCGCCAGGTCTGCCAAGTGAGAAGGGAGCTGGGCGCTGGGCAGGGTCACGGCTGGCTGGGATGCGAGTGCCTCCGAACCGTGTCCTCTCCGGGGCGGGGCAGAGGGACTGCGACACGCGCACCGATCCCCAGGGGCCAGGCCTGCCGCAGCATCTGCAAGAGGCCCAGAAGGTTTGTCTTCACCGGATGGGGTGAATCCTCCTTAAATCTGCGACTGGCGTGACTGACTTGTTCATTTCAGAAGCATAACAAAACACGTATCTGCAGATTTATAGTGTGATCTGGGACCAGGGGAATCCAGACAAACTTCACTTTACCAAATGTTTATGTTTGCAGCATATGTAAACTGGCAATTTAAGAAGAGCAGCTGCCTGATAACTCTGTGGTATCCTTTAAATGAGGAGAAAAAAGAAAAAGACTCAGATTTACAGCCATAGAAGCTACTGGTGTAAGGAACACAGGCTCATCTATGGGGCGAGTTAATTATCTCCCGCATCTTCCGGCTCTTGGAAAACGTGACAATGGCATATCCAAATGAGGCTTCAGACAAGTCCCCGATGCAGCCACATTTCTTTTAGTTTAGCTTTTAATTTCAGCTGCTCATTTGAAAGTGATACAAGGATAGCTCTCAGAGGCAGAAGCAAGCGCTTTCTCACAGCTCCTGAGCAGTGTCCCGCACCCACAACTTACACCAGCCCCAACACATCACTCCTCCAGCCCTGCGCAATCCTGCCGAGGTACCACACTCCTCATCCACCCCATCCCGAGCTCCACAGGGAGCCTTGGGAGGATTGCAAAGAGGCTTCTGCTCAGAGGAGTGTGGCAGCATACACCAGTTTTCCAAGAGCCCTTTTACTTGCACTTACACATAAACTTGGCAGATACTTCTAACAGTCTCTGAACACCTGTGGAATGAGATGACAATGCCTTGGCAGGAATAATTTAGCACTCGTGCAGGTATTTGTTCATCCCTGGGGAACAAGAGGGGTATGACTGAGCTATTTCCACACTGATAAGCATGAAGAGTCATAGTTTAATGGAGATTTTAGGGAGAACTGAGTGATAGCAGAGGGATCTACTCCCCGCTCACCTTCCGGACACGTCCCGCACACGCCTGTTGACCCTGCCATGCCTCCCCTTTCCTTTTTCACTTTAACACAGTGCGCTCTGCGCCCGGGGTCGCCTGCTGCCAGCAGCCGTGGGCAGAGGGTCAGACAGCGACGGCCGAGATCAGGCCCACGGGCTCCGGGGAGCGCGCGGCGCAAGCAGGCGAGGGTTTATTTCTGGTCTGCGCTGCAGAGTTGCCTCAGGTTCTTCTGCCAAGGACAACTGAAAGAGCACCTGGGCAAACAGGCTTTGAAACCTGACTTCCCAATGAAACGTGACTGTCTCTGCTGTGTCTAAGGCCAAATGCTCTTGACATAGAGGAGAATTAATTTGAGGTCTTGCTGCAAGAGCCACAGCCCGAGAGGCTTCTCCTGACAATCCCTGTCTTTCTGCGAGCTTTCACCTCGAGGATTAACACGGCTCCCCGTTAACACATTAGCTGCAGGACCAACAACAAAGTCTTCTCAGCGACGGGCTGGGGTGGCTTCATCATCACCGTACAGTGCAGGGAGTCTGGACACAACGTGGTTCAGTTGCGAGAGTCGCGCCCACCGGTCTCTCAATGGGAAGAACAATGTTTTACCCCAGATTGCGAAGGTTACAGTACATAGGTCAAAGAAAAACCACTGCAGATGACAAGATTGGGTTTGACTCCAGCAACAGCCTCCAAGAAGGAACCTGCCTGCCAGGTCTGTCTCCCCCTCTCCTAGGACAGCCTCGCCCAGGAGAGGGCCAGAGCACGAGCAGCACATCTGGCTCCGCTCTTCCCACAGCGCTGGGGAGTGACCTCCTGCTGCTAAATAAGGACCAGCGGGACGGCAGCTCCATGCATCCGGCAGCCGTGCGGATGCCAGGCGGGAGTGGGGCGAGGGTCCTGGCCGGGACGGCCCCAGGGAGCGCCGGGAGCTGGAGGAACGCAGCCCATCACCTCGCGTCAGTCCAAGGGCCGCAGGGCGCTCCGATAGAGGCGCTGGCTGGACACACATCACGTGCGTGCTGGCAACCAGAGTTGTGGGAGTGGACGGGCTTGTCTTGCAAAATGACTACAGATAACACACACCAGGCTGGTAAAATTAAACTAATTGCTTGAAAGAGGAAAAGCTGTATTGCGCATATAACATACAGGAGTTACTGAACCTTTTCGATTCATGGGATCGCAAAGAATTATTTGTAAATCTGCTATAAAAAGTATATTTCAATGCAGCAGCATCCAACTAAAATGCTGAAACGTAATCACTCAGAATATTTTTTTAAGTTTAAAATACTTCCTTTCTGGAAAATGGACACTAAAGCCCTAGGCAACACAACCACCGAGGTTTTATTATAAAATACATTTCAAAATAATGGCTGAAAGCCTTAAGAGCACAGAAGATGAAAAAGAAGGAAACAAGCCTTTTTCTACCACTAAATGACAAATTAAAACAAGTATTTTGTGTTCTGCCTCATTTTTTAATCACATTGCCTTCACTCTGCTGCGGCGAGGGG
>WHYT01012874.1:58822-88814 GCA_009806455.1 Tetrax tetrax
CGCACACGCCTGTTGACCCTGCCATGCCTCCCCTTTCCTTTTTCACTTTAACACAGTGCGCTCTGCGCCCGGGGTCGCCTGCTGCCAGCAGCCGTGGGCAGAGGGTCAGACAGCGACGGCCGAGATGAGGCCCAGGGGCTCCGGGGAGCGCGCGGCGCAAGCATGCGAGGGTTTATTTCTGGTCTGCGCTGCAGAGTTGCCTCAGGTTCTTCTGCCAAGGACAACTGAAAGAGCACCTGGGCAAACAGGCTTTGAAACCTGACTTCCCAATGAAACGTGACTGTCTCTGCTGTGTCTAAGGCCAAATGCTCTTGACATAGAGGAGAATTAATTTGAGGTCTTGCTGCAAGAGCCACAGCCCGAGAGGCTTCTCCTGACAATCCCTGTCTTTCTGCGAGCTTTCACCTCGAGGATTAACACGGCTCCCCGTTAACACATTAGCTGCAGGACCAACAACAAAGTCTTCTCAGCGACGGGCTGGGGTGGCTTCATCACCACCATATAGCGCAGGGAGTCTGGGCACAACGTGGTTCAGTTGCGAGAGTCGCGCCCACCGGTCTCTCAATGGGAAGAACAATGTTTTACCCCAGATTGCGAAGGTTACAGTACATAGGTCAAAGAAAAACCACTGCAGATGACGAGATTGGGTTTGACTCCAGCAACAGCCTCCAAGAAGGACCCTGCCTGCCAGGTCTGTCTCCCCCTCTCCTAGGACAGCCTCGCCCAGGAGAGGGCCAGAGGCAGGAGAAGGTCCAGCACGAGCAGCACATCTGGCTCCGCTCTTCCCACAGCGCTGGGAAGTGACCTCCTACTGCTAAATAAGGACCAGCGGGACGGCAGCTCCATGCATCCGGCAGCCATGGGGATGCCAGGCGGGAGTGGGGCGAGGGTCCTGGCCGGGACGGCCCCAGGGAGCGCCGGGAGCTGGAGGGATGCAGCCCATCGCCTCGCGTCAGTCCAAGGGCCGCAGGGCGCTCTGATAGAGGCGCTGGCTGGACACACATCACATGCGTGCTGGCAACCAGAGTCGTGGGAGTGGACAGGTTTGTCTTGCAAAATGACTACAGATAACACACACCAGGCTGGTAAAATTAAACTAATTGCTTGAAAGAGGAAAAGCTGTATTGCGCATATAACATACAGGAGTTACTGAACCTTTTCGATTCATGGGATTGCAAAGAATTATTTGTAAATCTGCTATAAAAAGTATATTTCAATGCAGCAGCATCCAACTAAAATGCTGAAACGTAATCACTCAGAATATTTTTTTAAGTTTAAAATACTTCCTTTCTGGAAAATGGACACTAAAGCCCTAGGCAACACAACCACCGAGGTTTTATTATAAAATACATTTCAAAATAATGGCTGAAAGCCTTAAGAGCACAGAAGATGAAAAAGAAGGAAACAAGCCTTTTTCTACCACTAAATGACAAATTAAAACAAGTATTTTGTGTTCTGCCTCATTTTTTAATCACATTGCCTTCACTCTGCTGCGGCGAGGGGCGCGCAGGTATTCCCGCTAAAAAGCGCCCGTTCCCGAGGGCCTGCAGCTCTGAAGCAGCAGCGACCTGTGCAGCCAGAAACCTCAGCCCAAATCCACATTTTCACTAAATTTTGAGAAAAAGCACTGCCTGCTTGACAGAACAGGCACAGCTGCTAAGAAATATCCCCCCCCACACGTGCTCTTTAAAAAATTTGGGTAATTTCAGAATGTAATCTTTTGGGATTTTAAGAACAACAGGGAAAATACTGTGTGTGCTGTTGTGCCGTCAGATAAAGAGCCAAATCCGAATCCTGCTGTGCTATCCTGCCTCAGTGCAGATTATGCTTCAACACAGCTGTGTAGAAGTGCTAGAACAAATAATAAACAGATACCTCCCTGCGAAAAAGGGGATTTACAGACTGGGCAGGGAAATGGTATCAGTTTTAGTTTGTTGCTCCTAATTTTTTTATTAATTAATATGCAATTTGGTTTTGTTTCCTACTGTCAAATATACAATGCAGAAATATCAATTAAAAACATCTGCAGCTGTTAATCATTTATAATGTTTTGTAGATGGACATAACTTTAGTTTGAGCTCACTTTGCCTCCTAAAGGTCGTTCCAGTTGGGGTTCAGGTAACACACGCAGCGCACAATTCCCAGGCTCCGAAACCAACGGACTTGGCTTGCAGAGTTTTTACACACCTCCTATATTAAAGAAGATACTTAAAAAGCCAAGAAGTCCTATTTCCACCTCCAGAAGGGCTGTGCTGTGAAAGCCCACCCAGCCAGGGGCCTTTCCAACCTCCGGCAGCCTGGGGGACGAGAGGACGGGATCTCCCCCATCCCAACCCACCACCTGGCTCCCAGTGAAACCAGTTCTCTATGGCTCATCCCGCTCCCTCCTGGGAAACGGTGGCAAGCTCCACTGGCACTGCCACGTGTAGAGGGTGGTTAAAGGGCGTTCTCGTCAGCAGAACGTGCGGTACGGTGCGGTGAAGCCCGCTGACGTCATCACAGCTCTGCCTGGACCAACGTAGGTAAACGTTGTTTGAGGCCAGCTAGCTAATGAAGATATCTGATAAAATAACTAATACGTGATAAAGCATCTCTGTACTACGCTGTCATTGATGCCTAGGGAGTTTCCCATTCTTTTGTGTGATACTTGATGTAAAAAACTGCATCTTCCACAGGCAGCCAAATCCACCCCAACCTGACCACCACCCCAACATGCCCTTCCGCCTTGACCTCCCCCCAAAGAAACCAGCCCTATTCAATCAGCAGAATAACGTGGGGTGAAAAGGAAGACAACCGCGGACAAAATAAAAAGGAAAGTTTTATTAATGCTAAATACACTTTCCCTTTTGGGTTCACACTACTCTTCCCATAACCGTTTCCAGATGGTTCAGCATCATCCCAGCAGCTAGCTGGGAACAAATGGCAGCCGGCTGCCTCTTTTACACTACGGGGGCAAAACCCTGGGCATAAACATGATTTATGGGTTTGATAAGCTAAAAACAAAGGTAAGGCACATTGAGAAAAGCAGGAAGTGGAATTAAAGAGGAATTTTTAAAAAGCTGGCAGCTGAAGAGTTAACCACAACCTTCTTCCTTTTAAGACAGCCTTCTGTGGTAGCTAATGAAGGTAATGAAATATGACATGTAGTTTGGCCCCTGACCACAGAGTGCACCTCCCTCCCCTGCGCCTCGCGAACAAAGCCAAAACAGATGTAGCCGCTCGGGTCGGGTTTGGGGCTGGCGGCTGTTACACGGAGCAGGGCAGCGGGCGGGCTCCCGGGGCGCGGGCTTCTGGCGCAAGGCAGCACCGAGGGTCCCGGCTCCGCTCCAAGGGGACACCAGTGGACAAGCCAAGCACAGGCAGACGGAGCCACAGCCACCCGCCCCACCAGCGCCGGGAACTACACCGATCTCCAGCCTCCTTCCCAGACCTCGTTCCATAAAACCCCGCTCCTTCCATTGAAGTGAACATGAAAATAGGTTTTATGTGCCCGACTAGTCTATCCACTGTTAGTCTAAATACAATTTAACAAAAAAACTTACAAAAAAGAGAAGGCAGTATTGCTTGGGCGAGGGAGAGGCTTCACACTGAGAATTATTGCCCTTACAGCTCAGGGAAGCGACCCATCGCAATCGCAGCAGTCAGCCTTTCGTTAGTGGGGAGGCAGAGATGGAAAAAGCTTTCTTAAAATAAACTCTTCTAAATAAAGCTTTCAAATTCACCAAAGGCTATCGAATTTACCAACCTTTTAAAGCTCTTTCACAAGATCCTCACACATCCCTCGCTGTTAGGGGAAGGGGCTTGATGTTGCTGCACTCCAGTCTGAGGCGGCTGCCAGGCCGGTGACCGCGAGCGGGCACCACGTGAAAACACGTGCCCAAAGAGACCGACACCGCACAACGCTCAGCTCACCACCTCAGCACAGAACGCTCCACCACAGCTGCTGGTGAATACCAGTACGTGGAGATGATCCCCGTTGGCCCAGTGGCCTCGGCTCCATCCTTCCCTTGGTGAAGTACCAGCAGCACGAGGGGATGTCTCGCTCCTCAGGGTAGAGGTCACCCATCCATCACCCCCAAATAGCTGGCTGGTTTGTGGGGCAGAGGGGTGCAGGCAGCCCCAGGCATCGGCACAGCTCTAGGGTGGGATTCGTTTCCCCCGCTGGGACACCCAGCTCGTCCGTAAGTCTGATCTAATCGGCACGTACTCCCTTTGCCGTCGCTGGAGAATGCAACATGGCAGAGGGCAGCCAAGGCAGGGCAGACAAACAGCTCTCCAGAGAGGCACGGGCAGCTCCCCGACCTGGCCTAAAACCCGTCTCTGAAAGGGTTTATCCATCCCCACCGGCTCTACAGAGCTGCGGTGGCTCGTTCAGACATCTGTGCTGACCTCCGAGGGCACCGAGATGCCACCCTGTGCAACACCCGCCTCCTGCCGCAGCCCACCTTGGTGAGAAGGACCCCCAACCTCCCAGTCACTCAAATGCCAAAGATCTGAGATAATAAAACTGAAACTTCGGGCTAAGTCTGGAAAACAAAAAGTTCTCTAGAATCTGTTTCATCTATGGATGCAGCAAACGAGCAAAAAGCATCCTCCAGCCTCACAGCTGCTGGAAGCCACGTGGCCAAGCCAGCTGGTGAACAGTCTTCCCGGGCCACCCCGGGTCCACATGTGCTCCCCAGAAACCACAGGCTTTCATGGCGGCCTTCTGAGGACCATGTGCAGTTTTTTTTATAAAGCATACCTATAAAATGTTGAAGTTGCAAAAACCTAGAAAATACTATCATTAAATTTATCTATTCAGCCTTAATTTGTCCCTCTGGAGCATGTGCATTGCTGCACAGGCTTGAATTGTATGCTCATCCGCCATCGTTCTCCGGGAGCCTGACCTCGTTCAGTGAGCGCGGAGCACGCTACGGGCTGGTGCCGAACAACGAAATTATCTGTTGGCTACGGACGCACGGCCTCGTTCAAAGCCAAATCCAGATACATCTGTTACGCACATGACCTTGCCCACTGCGACTGTGTTCCCTGTGCGTAAAAAGGGGTGAACAGTGATTTATTCTGGCTTTAAGCCACATGAGCAACACGGTATTTCACAAGGAAAGTTTGAGGGTGTTTTCCCAACTGTTTACTACCAACGCACTGCAACGGATGCAGGGTGAGCTAAGGAAGAACGGAAGAACTCTGCGGGCAGCACGGTTTGGCTGCTGTACGGTACACAACGCCGGAGCTGGGAACGGGGAAGGTAGGAGGGAACGTGGGATGTCACCGCAGCATGAGCCCCGCTGTCCCTCGGGCTCCGAGCAGCCATGACTCCTCCGGAACAAGCCATGAGCCGACACAATTTCAGGCCAGATCGGACGAGTTTGGGCTGCAGTGCAAACTCCGGCACTTCCAAATTTTTCGTTTTGTTGCTTGATTTTGCAGTCTTAATGACCTGCATGCACATAAAGCTTTAAACACCCAAACGTGTGGAGTGAGCTGTCTCAATGACTGCGCTGGGCTAAGGGCAGTGACATTTACCGGCTTCACTGGCCCAGTGACCCAGCCGACACCGCGAGAGCCCCCGCCGGGGTCTGAGGGGCCCATGGCTGGAGCAAGAGCCAGCGCGGCCGAAATCACCGTGAGTCCCGGCCCGCCGCGGAGCCACAGCGCAGTATCTGCGCCCCTGCGCTGGACCAAACCTGCGGCGGAGCTCGGCGCAGCAGCGAAGGGGGCAGGGCCCTTGGAAATGGATAGCCTGTTCCAGGCGTTATTTATCATTCCCCGCACAGACACTGACATGTGCCTTTTGAAAGGGGATACTGTACCTTTAACCTTGACTGGGAGCGCGCTGGTAATTCGGGATGCGAGCCCGGGTTCAAGCGGGGTGACCTTTCAGGGGGAGGGGTGGGACTGCATTTATTTATGAGGCAGCTGGAAATTTTTGACATCACATGCAGTCCCATTATTCACATATTACATGACACAAGATTGGCCCTCTTAATGCAACAACATCACAGGAAAAAATGTGATTTTCTGCTCTGACAGCAGGCTTGTCCTCTGCAGTTCCCCAAAATGTAATCTGCCCAGGTTGAAGGTGGCAGGAAAGCCGTCTGAAAAGTGCACGGCTTTCACCGAACATGGGAAACCAGGTCCTGGGCCTGGAGCGAGAGCAAGGATGCTTCGGGGCTGGAAAGAAACGGTCTTCCAAGTGCGAAAGCACAGCTGTGTCCTGGGGAGGGGAATCCCTGCCCGACCCCGACCCCACGTGCTGGGGTACCCAGTGCCCGCCCCAGCCCGGTCAGCAGAGGCTACGGGGATGGATCCCACCTCCCCGCTCCCAAAATTCAGGGTGTGACCTTCCTCTCCCGGTCCGTACAGGTGTAAGGGGTGCAGCCCCCTCAGCTGCCGTACAAGCGGGTTCGGGCCCTTCCTGCACAGCCGCACTGTGACTGTGCTTAGGGTCAGCATGAAAAATGCTGGTTTTTCCCTAAAAATACAATGCTGTTTTTTCCCCAAAAATACAATACAAATAAGTGATTTATTAGGTTTACACTGATGTTCCTATCTGGAAATAACCGTTTCCTACGGACAAATAAACACTTCTGTTCCAGGGCTGTGCCGTACGTACACCAAAGATACGCGCTGGCTCACGCCGCCCCGACGGCGGAACGTGCGCTGGCTCGAACCATGTCCCGCGCCACGCGGAGAGCTGGCTCAGAGCTGCACTCCCGCATTTCCACAGAGTTTGTACCAGCTAATGCACTTCGCAGGAATGAAGTGTATTTCACAATAACGCACCACAAAGCGCATGCATTAAATTACTCATCAGCTGATTCCACTGAGGGAAGAAAGCAGTTTGTATGTTTAACTTTCCTAAATATCCTCACTTGAAGGCAGGCAGAGAGGAATTTTGAGGTGGATGATTTATATCTGGAAAAGCATTTCCAAGATTGCTACAATTTCCTTACAGAAATATCACATGACGCTGATGAGGCTGATACCAAAATAACAGTACAAGTAAACAAAAGGGGCTAATTGTACCAATATTTTTATCAATTTAAATACAGTGCTTTCTAAATGTATTGCCATGAGTACATGTAGTAAGAGAGAAAAATCATTCATCAGGAATGAGTAACTTTCTCTTACGTGCCCAAAAGATGTTTGTTCTATTCTTACGGCAGAATTTTAGGCAAGTTATTTACTCCTTCACTCAGAGACTCAAGCCTATAAAAGCGTTGCTCTGTTCACCGCTGTTTAATACAAAAATGCCAAATGCAATTTAAAACACAATCTGTGCCCCGCCAGCCCTGTCCCACTCCCGCTCGGGGCTGAGCCCTTCCCTGCCTGCACCAGCCCAGCTCCAGGCGATGCTGCGCGTTGGGAAGTTCTAACCGCGGTCACCCTCCGTGCCACATCGCCATCACCACCCTCACAGCCCAGGCAGAGCCAGCAGCCACGATCCCCGGGCTGAGCTTCCCCCGCCTGCTTCCCCCTGGCTTTTCTGGGGAGGCAGGGCATAAATCCAACAGAAAACAAAGTTCCTGCAGTGGCAGAAGGAGGATGAGGGGAGCTGTAGCCCCTCCAATAGTCAGGCCCATGTTTCACATCGCCCTCCCCTCATGCCAGCTGTCTCCGACGTCGTGCTGCCCGCACCACGGTCACGTCTCACCAAGGCTCTGCTTGCAGAGTGCCATGAGACCCTGCTGAGAAGTGATGCTCCCTCGGCACTATTTACATTTCTATCTCTTTACCACTACATTAGAAAGTTATAAACATCCGCAAAGCACCCGCTCCTTCAGCACGCGCCCCACCGCTCTTCCCAGCTGCCGGCGACAGCGGGAGAGCGGGCAGCCACTGCCCCAATTCACAGGAAGGGAAGGGGAAGGGGCTTGGAGAAGCCAGGTTGGGAGCCAGAGCTCAGACAAACATCTCCAGGAAAACCCTCCTCCGGGAGGGAGATGCTCCTAAGGCAGTACTGCACTTTTACAGACATACATGGGTTTTGAAGACAAGTCCCAGGACTGGCAGAACACAGAGGGGGAATTATTTTCTTCTTATTAAAAGAATGAAAAGACCCAACATTGATTTTGTCTTTCATCACCACACAAAAAACCTCCCAACCACTGAGGATGACGCTATGGATTATCACAACACCGTAAATCAAAGTGAACGTATTTATTAGGGTGACTCTGTTGTACGTGTGCTGTTTGTTGGCCCATACTGTTATTATTTTAATTTATGGTTTGCTTTTCCAACTCTTCCCTCCCCCTCACAAGACTGGAGCCTGTCCACAAGTTTTACTCATGCCAGTTAAAATCAGCATAATGAAATGTCACGGCCAGATCCCATCGCTCCGCAAGGACGTCAGGGCAGCGCCGTCGCTGGGACGCATCTGCAGAGTCCTGCGAAACTTCGCTCTGACGGGCGGTGCTGATGGGGGGGCTTCCGCAACGGCGGCGGGTGGGACGGGGCGACAGGGACCCCGACAAAGCTGGTTAACAAAATCAGCAGCACAGGGGAAGGAAGTCTTTCTTAGCTGCTTAACAGGTCTAGCTATAATTAAGCACAATAATTTTAAGCAATTTGCAAATCCCACCTCATCCCTCACTCTGTACAGCCACGATCTCGTTAACACAGCGTATTTCTGCAGGGTCCGTGTCACGCCAGGCCACCGTGACACGGGGAGATGGGAGCCAGAGCTGCGCAGAGGAGCACAGCTCAACTCTCCATCTGCCCCAGCTTAATTTAAACCAGACTTGACGACCTCATCTGTGGCAGCTAATGACAGCACCCACTCCGGGGAATTGCCAGGCCCAGAGATCCCATTCTAGGCATGCAAATTCATGACTTGGGTGCTCAGAAAGCATGACATTTCCCCCCAAAATACCCACTCGGGTTTCTCTTTATTTGCTCTCTGGTTTCTGAACTTTCGGAGCTATTTGTTTTAATCCTCTCTTTGAAGCCATGAAGTTTGAGGTTTGTTTTTTTCCATTTTTTAAAGGCTCACTGTAGAAGCACAGCAGCGGCTGAGGCAGCTTCCAGCAGCTGGGCGGGACGGAGGACCCTGGCCCTCCCCTTTGAAGTGCTCTAAGGACTCTGCAGCTACAACACACCGGGGAAATCTGCAACACAAGTCTCCTGTTTAATAACCCAGCTGTGCAGCACATTGTATTAAACACAAATACCAATTGGTAGAACACCTGTGTTTAAGAGGTGCAGCTCTACCCTAAACTACGAGATTAGCTTGTTGGGGTGTCCCATGCCAGGCCATGGCCACTCACAGCTCCTGTGAGGAACACCACGCAGGACAGACAGCAGCAGTGCCTGGTAACAGATCACCGGCTGTCCTCCCCTGACAGTGTTGGCAGTGGAGCTGAACACAAGGACGCCGAACTGCCGGGACCGTCACCAGTGAGCAAAACCCATCCCAACTTCTGAAATGTTTATCTTCCAAAGTCCTGCATTGTGCACCAACTGCAAACTGAATCCAGCCTTTCCAACTGCCCATCGGAAAACTGCGCACAGCTGGCTTCCAGGGAGCACTGGACTGGGGAGGAGCGATGCAACACGCACGGGAAGACGCCGTTTCTGTCAGCTCTGGAGTGGCACAATGCGACCGCAGCACTACTGCCCAGGAAACACACACAGGGATCCTGAGCCAGAGAGCACAACAAGAAACATCTGCTCTGCTCACACTCCTGCCAAAAACACCAACAGCACAGGTGATTCTACAGAGGCTGTGCCTACAGGTGCAGGAACTGCCTTACAGAAACCAGTATGCCATTGCCTCAGTTCTGGCTGCTGCATGGAAAAGGATTTTGCAGGAAGAACCCACAGAAAAACAATAAAAGTGTACAAAATCGAGTAAAGAAAACTTATGTAAGTGAGCTTTTAAAGATTACAATACATATCTGGAAAAAAGAAAAGCAGGAGAGGCAGGGAAATCAAGAGATCCTAATTCATCATCTTTTAATAGCAACTCTAGAGGACACCCAAAGAAACCGCTACGCAACTGTCTTCAAAAGGTAAAAGGAAATAACAGCACCAAGCATAAAAGTAGTTTTTGGAAAACATACAAGATGGTGTCATTTTCATTTCAGTGACAACATACTCTTTAAACAGGCTTTTTGTTATTACTGAAACTCATCAGCTGAATTAGGTGCCAAGGGATTATAGCAGACAGAAGCCATCCCACCAGCGAGTGCTGTCCTGCAGAGGGACACCCGCGGGCCCACCAAGGTGAGAGGGGTGACCCCAACCAGGCAGTGTGGAGCGGGACGGGATGGATGTCAAAGCTGGCAGCGCTGTACCCAGGCGACTCCGCAGAGCGTTTGTTGTCTGGCACGTGTACTCAGCAGAGGTTACACCCAGCTCCCTCACATCACTTCTCCACCAAGCCCCTCACAGCTACAGCAACGCCCGTTTCCAGCCACTTGAGACCACATTTCCATAATTCCATCTCCCACCAGGTGTCCTTGTCTGCACAGTCCTTCCCCAAGGAGTAATGACCCATTCCCCTTCCATTGTGCCAGCGTTCCCACCACGTTTCCATAATACCACACAGGTACCAGTTACACTCTAGTGAGGATTTGCAATTCTCCTGGTCCATTACTCACTTCCTAACACACAGAGGCAATTAAAGGATCTTTTTTTTTTCCCCTGCCTGGTGCCTCTATCAATCCTGGCCTCAGCATCTCGGTGTTGTGCTAAATAAGTACCGATCCATCTTCCCTCTTCATCAAACATATATGAAGCAGGTCAACGTTATTAGGAGAGGCCAGCTGAGGCACGTGGAAAGGCTAAGCAGGTTCCACAGGAGTACGCAGGGAAACGCACACAGTTGTGAGACCTGGCTCTGGCCAGGCTTCAAACTTTTCTAATTTAGAAACTGGAGATTGTACCAATCTGACTTGAGCATGCCAGTTCGCATTGCCCCATCCCTGCACTCCACAGCCAGACTGAATGAGGACTGGGTGAAGAGGGATCTGTGCGTGAACACAAAAAGTGTGTCTCCAAGGAAAGAACTTCCTAAAAAGAGCAGATTCAACACAGAACTGAAAAAACAACGCAGAGAAGAAAAACGTACAGCTTCATTTCTAGTATTGCTGGCTTTATGTTGCCGCTGGTTTTGTCTTTGGTTGTTTTGTTGAGTTTTTTCTCTAAAAAGGAGGCGAGATGAAAGGTTTGAATTCGCGGAGCTCCTCCGCCGGTCGGCAGCAGCACATGCTTGCTCCCGCAGCCACTAATCCACTCGGGTGCTCAACAGCAGAGCCTTGAGTTTTCACGGATTTATGCCCTATGCTGCACACAGTTCTGTCTGTTTCACGGTGATTGTTCTCACCGAGTCTACTTCATCATTTAAATTATTAACAGCAGAATTACACTGACTGAGACCTTCTAGAATAGGCAGCTTTAAAACATAACGGCTTGTATTGTACTGCATTGATATGCCGACTGGCACAGATAAATCCAGAGAAATTCAGATTTAAGTTGCTGTGCTGGCTGGGGTTTTTTTGGTACAACAACAGAAGAAAGAGCTGGAACAGCTCCTTTGGAGGGTCACCTGCAGGTTGTCACTCGTATGTTCAAGTACCCCCACACCATCAGCGGCCCGCAACTCCCCATTGACACCCCGCACGTCAGAGCGCGCAGCGCCTTCAGCATCTCCTGGGCCCGGCCCAGCGCCCGCACCGTGCTCACGGCGGCGCAGGTGTCCCCTCGGGCAGAGCATCTCGTGCACGGAAACCTAGCCAGCAAATCTCCCACAAACTCCAGCAGGACGGAGGCCCCGCAGCTGAGACGCGGGTTCTTGCGCCAAACGCGACGGAGTCCACGGCGTTCAGAGCCGGGGCAGCCACCCGCAAAGGTGTAAACGGCACACCAGCGCAAATCAAACCCCCGTGGAGAAAACCAGTGACCCGGCGGGTGGAGGAGGGAAAAAAAGGACAGGAGCATCAAAAAACTTCTCAGTTCCAGTTCACTGATTTCTCCTCCGTCATCTTCTCATTAGGAAGCTGAACTAGTTCCCCACCAGCCTGTTAGACCCCTAGTGTTGCCATTAACTATTCAGAAAAGAAAAATCAAGTTCTGTAATTGCGTGAAGTCTCAGTAAATCACAAAATCCCAAGCAAATTCCCCTCTCTCCTTTCCCCTCTCTGTTTTTAAGTACATCACAGGAGAAGTGGTGATTGTAAAGAGCCACTCACGTCCACACAAGCAGCCCGACCCCGCCTGCCACCACCCCTCGGCCGCCTCAGCCCCTCGTCCCGGTCACCAGGCACCGCGGTCAAAGGAGACTCCACACCGCTCTCGGGCGTAACGATATTCATTAATAACAGGCAGCGCCCATGGTCAGACCCTGCATATGGTTTGAATGCAGGGAACTGGCTTTCCCCATGCACTGCATTACATATTTATACTGAAATAAAAGCTTTTTTTCCCTCCCCACTTCTTCTAGGGTAATTGACAGATGGATCTGATTCAGAAAAGAGTAATCGATGCATTCAAATAGTTTCTACCCATGCTGCTCTGCCTAGGCTTCAAATATTTTATTACACAGGGTTCTATGTACATTTTTTTAAAATTAGTTAAAGTTCATGCAGCTTTTCATGTGAGATTTTCTTTTAAAAAAAACTCCAGCCTTCTAAAGCAATGGTTTCTCTGCAATCAAGTAAAAAATCCAAAATAACTTTCACTGTGCTATTAATGAAAGTCTTCTGTGCAAAGACAAGCTCTTTTCAAGTAAAAATAAAGTGTATTTTCATTACACCCCATATCCAAAGCACAGCACTCAGCTGGTTGCCCAGGCAGGAGCTGCCCCGTTAAGGGCTGGTTCAGGGCCGGTTTGCACAGCACTGGGTGCCAGCGATACCTGCGCACACACATTTCACTCCGTAACACCAGGAAAAAAAAATAAGCTCCCTACCTACATGGTGGGAAGAAGGAGACAAAACAGTCTTAGTGGGACTTCACATCAGTTGCCAAGAGATGATTTTTCTCATAGAGGGCTCAAGCAATCTCCAGACACAGCGGTCACCAGCTCCACCACACAGACCTACCAAAGCCTCCCAGCACCTCCAGCACCACAGAGCACGGGCCCCAGGGACAGCCTGGCTGAGAACAGACAACTTCAGCACAGCCTTTACTGCTGAAACAACTTACACCACACAAGGTCACTTCACGAGAGGCACACGGGATCAAAGCAATCCTTTCAGCCCTACAACCGCAGAGAAGCTCACGGCGGTAACGGCAGATGAAACCCAAACATACCTTGTTCCGACCGGAGCAGCTCCCTCTCCCTGTGGTTCCAGCGCCGCTCACACTAAGCAGGCTGGGCTGCTCTACCCTCACATTTATTGACTCCCTCCAGCCCTAAGACACCTGGGCAATTGCCTGACGGCCTGCTCCTGTGCGCTGCTCGCTGGGGCTGGGCCCACCAGCGGGCTCTGCTCCCGCAGCTGATGCTCGTCTGGTCAGCCCGCAGAGCGAGGCCCAGGCTGCCGACCCCAGCCCAGAGCAGGCCTCTGCTGTAAAACACCTCCTGGAAGCAGCAGCAATAAGCCTAGAGGAATTTTCTGCATCCCAGAAGTGCAAAATCCAAAATGAGCTCCCTTATGCATTGGGATCAAACACCAGAAGTGCACCAGAGAAAGTTAAAGCATGATTCTTCTTCACCTCCTGAAAAACAGCTCACTGTCCTTGTCTTTACTGCTTTTCTCACTCTGCGTTGTTCATAATTAGACCTCCTACATCCATGGCCAGCCCTCACAAGTTCTAGCAGAGAGTGGGCTGCTCGCCTGCGTCACTCAGCTGGGGCTGAACATCCTTCCCCCTCAAGTCTGTACCAGTCCTCGTGATGCTTCCGGTTGGAAACAGCTCCATTTCCTCCTCGGAGTACATCAACCCACGGAAAACCTGCCGCAAAGGATGTTACAGAACCACAGAGCCGAGGCTGGAAGGCCTGCCTGGAGACCACCTAGTCCGACCTGCCGGCTCAAGCAGAGTCACCTAGAGCAAAGGGCCAGGGCCACGTCCAGCTGAGTGTCCCAGATCCTAACACCTCCATGGGGTGAGCGCTCCCTCACAGGCACACCCGCTCCGGGGTTTGCTTAAATTCAGTATTAACTGTGGAGAGATGAATTGGAACAGTTCATTTATGTCAATGTTATCTGCACAGGGGCTGTTTTGTACACATATTTTTTGTTCAAAGGAGCAACACCACCAACTCTTCCTCCGACGCAGTTATCGTACGGAAAAGGCTCTGGAGGCGTTGGTAAGCGGTCACGCAAACGCCGACTGGGCATCCTAGCAGCGCTGTCGTGAGGGTTATGGCGAGCAGCATGGACTCACCGTAAAAAACATTCTGAAGTTTATCTCTACATTGTTCTTTTACATCATTTTTTTTCAAACACCTACAATCAGAGGGGTGATAATTAGTGCTAATTGGTCTATGCACTCTAATCTAGGTGGTGTTCTCTATTCGCCCCATAAGGTGAAGCTTGGAAGGAAAAGCCGCGCAGGAGATGCGGCGGGGCAGTCCCTGAAATGGACGCCATGCCCACCTCCCTCCTGCCCGGCGCGGCTCTTCCCGCGGCAGCGAGCGCGCTATCGCCACAGAGCGCGTTAGCCGTGCTCGGGAAAGCCTTGGCCCAGCTGCTCATTAGTACTGCATTAGTCTGTAAACTCCGGCGCAGAACGCCGAGCTCGAGTTGCTCTTTCTTGATGTACTTGAAAGGTCCTGTGAATTTATGGCAGGATAATGCGGAGCACAGCACCTATTTATGAGTTGATCATTTGTACAAACCCCCCTCAAAGCACCGAAGGTTGCCATTCGACCAAGAGCTGCACTTAGCTGCTCAGAGGGCAGGAAAGCCAAGTATATGAAAGTTAAAAGCATTAATAAAAGTGTGACTTATAAATTACTTCATCTTTGTCACCCTTTTTGAAATGGGGTGAGAGAGGCCAGGGTAAATTTATTTTTTAAGTGCTTTCCGAGACCTGCAAGGGTCAGCCCTGAAACGCTGTACTCTATAAATCATTCCATGCGTATCTGATAGATGCGAGTGCATCATAACATTAACAAATATTGATTTGTTTATCATTTGCAACTGTTTATAGCTAAACAGCAGACTTTATAACATTTGTAGGGAGAAGAAACTTTAATCTGTGCGAACGCAGAAGAGAAGCTGCCTGGGCTGCCAGAGAAAAGAGCAGCCCATGTTATCCTGTCACCCGGCTGCCTGCTCCCTGGACGTGTTACAGCCACATTATGAAACCAGTTATTTCACAAAATGACTAAAATTTTCAGGCATTTCATGAAACAACTTGTATCGCTGCTAAGAACCACAGTGAAACCTTGCATTATGGGTGCTCGGCTGAATCACAGCCTCGAGAAGGGGAAAGCAGAGCCTGCAGCAGGGAACTGGTGCGTGGATGTAGATCCACAGGACAAAACTTTGGTCGGAAATCCAAGGATGGGTGTTCTTCCCACCCCAGGCAGCCTCCCCGTCCCGGGACGGCTCAGCTCTGCTGCCCCACGTGGAGCCCGGCACCAGGGACAGCCACCAGCGCCCCTCCCAGCTCGCCGTTGGAGCTGTGCCCCCCAAACCTGCCCACCACAGCGGGCGCGTGTGAATGAACACCACCAACATTTGACATACAAGTCCCAGGAGACGCAACAAGGACACACCCTTTACAGCACGTCCTGCCTGCTAACACTGGCCAGGGCCACCAAGGGGTCTGACCCCACGTTCTGGCCAAAATCAATGGCACAGGTGCAAGACAGCCCTCGGAGCCTCCGTGCAGCCCGGCGGGCACAGAGCATCGTGCCCATCACCAGCCCATCACCAGAGCCCAGGAACTGGTCTTGCATCATCCCACCCTGCGAGGCCATAGGCCTGACAAAATACGGCAGCACCAACTCTGCTGTATCTCCCTCAGTTTAATATGATGTGGACGGTTGTAAATGCAGGGAAGACACCTGGAGCAACAAGAGCAGGTCTGAAAAAACAACAATAAAAATCTCATTAACCTAATGAGGGAGACAAACTATCTGGAAAATCTCTTCCTGATGCTTTAAATCATTAAATATTAGGGTAAAAACCAAACTTTTTCATTAAGCAAGTACAATAAAAACTGGGTTGTTTTTTTCTCCCCACCTTCTTTTTAAAATAGCACAACTCTTTGCTTTTATTTATTTTGGGAACTTGACAGGCTCGATAACCAATTTCTATGCAGAACCACCCACCATTCACATCTCAGAAAGCTAATGAAGTATAATAAAATTGCCCCAGGAGACACGTCTACGGAGACACACACAAACTTTCCAGGAGAATATTAACTGTGATTTCTTCAGGTGGGAAAGTAGAATTATGTAAGATAAATGAAAACAAAATCAAATAAACACCACCCATCAGCAGTGAGACTCAGTTAGCAACGGATGGGCACCTTCTCTCCTGTGCAGCAGTCAGCACCAGCTCCTGCTATGGGTTCAAAAAGACTTCTCAGATTCCCATTTGGGAAAAAAGGTGAAGAACAACAATACCAGATTAAATACTGTACCAAACAGTAACCAACAGCCTGGAACACGCATGGAAACAGGAATAACCCTGCAGATAAAGGGCATGAATGCAGTATCTGTCGTCCCAAGGGCTTCCCGAGTACTTTTGGGGGCTGCGTTCCCACCAACACCGAGATTTTCCTCCCGGCTGAGCATCACACCATGATACTTCCCACCGCAAAACACCGAGTGGGTCTCTCAAGCAGCAAGGTTTGAGAGCAACGTCCTCCTCTCAGAATAACAAACTTCGTTAAATTGAAGCTCTTGGAGATACCAGTGTGCACACGTCCTCATCCACCAATGCTTTGGGTCCCTCTGCATTAAGGATCGGGTTATTTCCCTGGGAGAAGGTTCGGCTCTATTTGCAGTGGTACCTCTCTGCAAGCGAACACTAGGAAATCTGCTAAATCCAGGTGTTTTAGGAATCTCTTCTTCAAGCTTAGCGGAACTGAGCCCTCAGCCCCTAACCAATTCTTACAGTAAAACAGCTAAATCAAGAACTTCTGAAACCTAGAGCAAATTCTAGAAATGCAGAAATGGCACCAACCGCCCCATCCAGCTGGTGTCCCTGGTGAGACCGTCCATGGGCTGCCACGGAGCAGAACTACAGCCTGGTTTACGTCTGAACAGCAAAGTCAGATTATCTCGTGTCTGGTAGTGGTGAAGTCCTACATCTCTTTCACAATGCCCTGTCTGCTCCTGAGAAGACTTCAATCTTCTTGGGGAAAACAGCAGCACAAGCCCAGAAACATCCACCGCATTTCAGGCAACGAGAGCTCGGCTGCGCTGCCTCGCGACCGGCACAGGACGGTTTAGAGGCAGCGCATCCAAAACCTCATGGTTCCCGCCTGGAAACTGGTAACGCTAGAATTGGCTTAACACGCCGGAATTACAGCACCGTCACTCAGCGCACGTTTGTTCAGAAAGGCTGCTCCTCGCTGAAACCCTGCGCTTCCCAGGAGCCACCTGTACCTGCGATAAGCTCAGCACTTCGTCTGAGGCAGCTCTGTTCATTCCAAAGCTTCTCCTCCCCAACCCACACGAGACACGGTCGCCATAAAAACGCATTTCCCCAGTGGCCGCACGCGGGGCGGGCAGCATGAAGCGACGGCTCTGCGTCAGAGCTGAACCCAGGCAAAGCTGAGATTAGCTTTTTCCTTGGAGGCACAGGTCTTACTAATGGCACGGCATGTGCTGGTGGTGGAGGGGCCAGGAGCGGGCGCCGGGTGCGGGGCTGGCAGAGCCGTGCTTGGCCGGGCAGCGTTCAGCGTTCAGCCCGACGGCACGCACATCGTTCCAGCGCAGGAGAGAAAACTCAGCAAGCCCCTCTTACCAATTACAGGTCGTCAATATTGACTATCTGAGGGATTTCCATGCTCAGGAAGCAAATTAGAAACTCAATACCTGAACTATTCCTAAATGCAGTTATCAACTTCAGAGTTTTATCTCATAAAACCAATTCAGCTTAGAGTTTAATTCTATTAAATTAGGGCTTAGAAATAAGATTTGCTCTGAGAATGAATGCATCATTAGTTTTAAAATGCAATATACTGAAACCCAAAATGTGCAGCATTACAGTTTGAAGAATAAATGAGCAGAGATGGCACCCAAATGTACTTCTCCCTAAATATATTTACCAGCCTTGGAAAAATCCATCGGCTCATTAGGACAGCGAGTCTTTGGTGTGCAGGACGTCCCCCTTCTTTAGGGAACGATAATCCTCTTGTGTCTCTCCTTGGCACAAGTTTTTCCTTTGTTCTTAAAACCTTCTTATTTCAGCAGCTGACAGAGAAAAAAGAACCAGCATCCTCTTTCTTAATAAAAATGCCACAATGAGATCCTGTCGGGCTTGTGCCAGGCATGTCAAAGGAGCAGGCACTAATACAGGAAACTCAAGAACTCCCCGTTTTGTGCAAGTTACAGTATATGGAAGAGTCACGTAGGGCTGTTTTTTCAAATCAGGCTTCCAATACATGAAAAGCACCCTTCCATGGGGTGCATGTAATCTCTGAATAGGGCCCTGGGTTTCCTGTGGTATTGTATTAAAACTGGTGTTTGATACAATAATGCAGGGACAGAATATGCTCAGAAGAGGACACGGTAGCCCAACGGCGTCTGTCCCCTTGCATTACGAACCGCTGCGCGCTCTTTCATGCCGTACTGGCCCAACCGCCACAAGTCCAAGGCGTACCTGCAGGATGAGGATTACATGATGGAAAGTTAGGGAAAAATAGACAGAAGAAGGCAAACGCCACACCAAAGACACCGGAAGTCTTAAACAGGAACAAGATATTCTGGTGATGCGTGTCTCACCGGCACTTCTCCTTCCAGATGTGGTATTTCAGATGGTCCAACGCAAACAGCGGGCTCCTCTTCAGGCCTGGCCACATACTTTGCATTTTAAAAAGCTCCTTTTTCAAAAGAAAATAACGCTGTCTCCAAAAGGATTGCAGAGTAAGCTAGCAAACGGAGTGGTACTGCCACGGCATCACAAAATAATTCACAGTCCTTTGTCTCGCACACCGAAAGGCTAGCTTAAGGCTTTTAAAGATGTATTCTAATCTGTGTTAATTTGCTATTTTTACTCAAGTAGACTATAACAGTTTTGTTATTATTAGAAGTACAAAAATAAAACCAACTCAAATTATCTAATTATAATTTCTGGTAGCAGAAGAGTCACATGGAACAACACAATTGACTCCACAGAGCCTAAAATACTTAGCAGTAGGTATTTTAATACAACAATTCATTGGAAAAAGCATGCAAAGCTGTGAAAGTGAAGAGAAAAGGATGGGATTCTCTATGTCCATCTCATTAGTTACGCAGCAGCGCTGGGGGTGTTGCCCACGCCATCGCCCTCCTTCAGGCAGGACCCAATTTTACAATATTGAGTGAATTCTCAAAAATTAGTTCAAAAATTAGTCAGAGAAGTAGCTTGTAGCCAGATGTTTGTGTTTTGCCACATGATTTTCCTCTTTCTTAATTTTTAAATTATATTTAGATCAAAACAGTCCTTGTATTTCACATGAACAAAAGTCTCAACCTTTCCCTTTTATATTCCGTCTTCAGAAGCAGCAGGCGCTGGCCCTGGGTGCCAGGCAATGTGCTACAAAATCCTCCACAGTTTTGCTCCAATTCATGTTTGCTTTCACTTGGTTTTCATGGAGCAGAATGACTTTATCTGTTCCAGGCAGCGAGACAAAACCGCTCGACTGAGATGCTACAGGGCTGCTGACATTTGGAACACTATTTTCAGCCCTATTTTACATACGCTTTCAAAATTTATCTTATGAAAAATAAAAATCAGTTAGGAGACAGGCTTGTCGGTGTCTCTGGCAATGCAGATGACCTACTTTCAGCCACAAAGAAAGGGAAAACTGCCCTGCTATCGACAGCAAAGGTAAAGGAGGGAGCAACACACCAGTACCTGTGCAAGCGCCCGGGGAAGAACAACCCAACCCGGCACGAGCGGGCGGGTGAGCCCGACGCCTCCGCACCACCGCGGCACCGGCAGCGGCCACGGGCCAGCCCCGGCGGGTCCCCCTCTCCAGCAGACCCCCGGGAAAAGCCCTGACACAATCTTTTTTCCTGACTACTTGTAATACGCAGAAAAACAGCTGGGAAACAACACGGATTTGTAAGTGTGGCCTCATGGTGAATATTACCTTACACACCTTCTAACGAGGCACTTCACAAAAATCCAGAATGAGAGAAAAGGGAACAGAGGAGGGAACACACCTCAAGATTTTTCAAAAAAAGAAACTGATTATTTGAAAATAAAACTAATTAGAATGAATCAAGGCACTGCCTAAGAAGAGAGACTGAAGGGGTGGGGGGGAAGCTGTTAAGGTTATTAAAAATGACTATATTTGTGGATAAAGCAACAACTATAAACTTCTCATTGATACTTCACATTTTGTGTGGCTCTTTCTGCCTATAAACAAATTGTAAAAGATGGCAACAGCTAATTTAAAAAATAAAAAGCGAAGTGTTGCGGCAGAGTCTAAATTGAGTCTGACAGTCAAGGTCACATAACTTTTCACTTTTATTTAAAGACATTGCCTTGATTACTGAAAAAATATTGCAAGATATATACACACAGACCTAGAGTCAGGAGAGCCAGCCTTTGAGGACTCTATCGGTGGCTTCTTGTCCGTTGCTTTAAAAGGAACAACAGCAATAATTTTTTAAATTGCCAAATGTTGTGTAATTATCAAATTACAGAAAATTGTCAGAAATCATTGATATAATTTTTTGAATTGTGTTTTCAGTGTAAGGAATATGTCCTAACCAGTCCCTAAGTTATGCCATCCCCCAGTTATGCCTAAATACATTTAAATAATTTCTGGAAATTTAAAAAAATGTTTGCTGCTTTAGTTCACATAAATGCGAAAGCTTACATTATACCTTTGATTTATTTTAATTCAATTTATATTGTTCTAGTGCTTTTACTGCGAACTTTGAGAAAAAAATGTTAAATCCAAATTCATTATCTGTAAAGAAAAGGAGTTGAGCCTGCCCTTCGTGTTTCTAGCACCGAAGGATCAGAGGAAGCGTACACGATCCCACGTCTCACACAACCGTCCTCACGGGCCCACTGCAGTCTTTGTAGGTGGGTCTCACTCATAGCGCCGTGTAAAAGAGAAAAACACAGATTCTGAAGAGAACGGGAGCCTATTTGATGTTCAGCCTCTATTGTCTCCCAGGCAGACCTGAATGAAAGCCTGGAATTAAGCAGCCCTGGAATATCGTTTTCCTGGTGATCGTGGCAAGTGATATAAAATAAAACCACCTGGTTCACACTTCCAGGCTTCAGAGCCAGCTGCCACATTTCCCCTCATTCATCCACTCGCAAAGTTTATAAAATTATGACATGATTTTGTCACAGAATTTTTATAAATTAAAGGCAGTAATCAGCCATTTTCTTTTCCTGTGTAAAAATTCCTCTTCAGGACCTTCCTCGTTTCCTCGCTTCTCCCTTGCTGCACCTCCAAACACCCACACCTGCCCTGCTCCTGGGGAAGTTACGTCTGGAGCCACCAATGCACACTTCACTCGCGGGTATATAAGGTCACCGGTATTTTAATCACCATTTTCTTGATTCAAGGCTGTAATCGTGCCTGTCCGCCGCGTTCCCATGCAGTGCTGGCAAACCACTGGGCCTCAGTGTCCCGCTCTCTCAGGGGGAAAGCAGTTGGAACGCTACAGGTGCGGGAGGGTCAGCCATGGTCGGATGAGAACACCCTGGGATCCCCGGGACAGATGCTAGAGAAGTGCTAAACAACGCTGCCACCAAAATCATCAGCCTGTTTCCTATCTCCCAGGCGATCTGTCTTTGGAACCCACATTTTATCCCTTCCCACGATTTCCGCAATCCCTACACAATTTTCTTGAGATAAAATTCACGCCTTCTATAAATTACGAACATGGTCTTATTTTTCAAAATTACGCCGATACATTAATTTGTAACAGAACTGGTATTATTGCCAATAATCACTGCTATCGTTATGACTAAAATGTAAACACAGTTTCGAAGGCACAGGAAGGAAATATCCTGCAAAGAGTGCAGCTGCACACCTTCCTCTCAAACTGCCGTTGCATCATTTTCCTTGTCATTTGAAGCGGCATCCTTTGAGGAGGCCCTTTTAGTATTTTTTGTAACCCTATTTAGGTAGTGCTTTTTGGCATTTGAAAAGATTATTTTAAAAGGGGATCATGAAAAAAACCACTCAGGTAAAATAACGTGTTGTGCCAGGCTCATTGTACCACACACACTGCGCGGCCTTAGTGTTTTAGGTTTTGCACGCGATCCCCAGCACCCTCTGCGAGCTCCGCGCGGCTGCACGCCAGCCGCAGGGCACCGGCACGCCAGCGCCTCGCGCGCTCACCTGCTGCCCCTCAAAGGCAATGGCAACGGCCTTCCCTACTCCCGTAGGTCCCCGTTACTCCCCGTTAGGTCATGGAATGCCTAAAATCCCAGGGAAATACCGCATAAAGTGAGGTGAAGCCACTTTGCTATGGCGACTGACGTGTTTTAAATGGCCACTGTCGCACTTGAAATACAAGCCAACATCTGTACGGCGCGAAACATGGCGCAGGAGGTCACATCCCCCGGGAACGCGGACAAAGCCAGCGCGGGAGCAGCCTGGAAATGCTGGAGGCTCCAAGGCGTCCCCGGGCCGACGGGCACCGGGCGAGCAGCACGGGGGGCTCAGGGAGCCGCCGCCAGCGAAGCACTGCCCGCAGCCAGCCCACAGAGCTGCGCGCCGCCGCAGTCGCGTGGAGGCAGGATGCAGAAAGAGGAGTGAAAGAGGAAAGGAGCGGAGTTATAAAAAGAAAAGGAGAAATCATAAATTAAAACAGAGAGACAAAAAGCTCTGCTGATTTCTTTTTTTCCTGCGCAAAGCAATAGTGGGAAAAGCATTAAATGTTACTCTGTTTCTTCATCTAATGATACAGAAAAAAGTCTTTTCTGCAAATAATTCAAGTAAACAATCTCCAGAAAGCATGAACAACAATACCAAATTTCTTTAAATTAGCCAAGCTCACAGAATCAGCAGGCTATTATTGCTGCTCGGAGGCTGCGTCTCCAAAACCACGGATGAGGCAATTTGTGGGAGGTGGGGAAGAAAAAGGAGAAAAGGGCAGAAAAAAACAGCCCCTTCATTCTCCACTATCATTTACCTGGAATTTCGTTCACTGTAAATTTCGTTTGGAAGGGAAAATACCCTGTGACAAACTCACCTTGGCTAAATATCGTTTACTGATTTATAACAAAGATCTGATCCACTTTAACTTGCTAAACACTTTCTCGCTGTTTTATATGCAACACTTCCAAAGAAGGGAAAAATAAAGGAGAGATTTTTAGGTCAAATGATTACGGAGAAAAGGGATTTAAACCAACAATTTTTTTAAAGTTCTAATTGTTTGCTTATTGACACCAATTTACATGGAGCCACTTAGTGAATAAAGGTTTTCACAGTACATGGCACTTCTTTATGTCAGTTTTTAGCCATCATGTCACAGCCTGGCTTGAAAAGAAGAAATGCTGAAAACTCGTAGGCCAGAAATGAACAGCCTATTAAGATCTGAAAAGCTGTCATCCCCACTGAAAAGACTTGCGTCAGCCACTGAGGATATATTTTAAACCGCCTGTCCGCAAGAAAACTTTAATAATGCAGCCTTGCTCTAATGTCTTGTGAGAGGAGAGGCAATTTTACTTCTTCTATTAACCCAACGTGATTACAATGGCTTATTTCATGGAATATTAAGTTCAAATTCTGCTCCCTGGGAGGACAATAAAAAAAAGAGTGTGCTTATGACATTGCCCGAAATAGCCACAAGGACCGCAACTCCTTGGTGCTTTTAATGCATCCAAGCAGTAATCCACCTTAATTTGCTAATGGTTAAGTAAATTAGCAACAAAATAATAAAATACAAAAAGGTGTCAACACAGGAGTAAAATGCTTTCCTCTAAAAAATATTAAAATAACAAAATTCTGCTTTCATAAGGATTGTGGTGGCCTTTCAGTCCTCTCCCTCCCCCCAGCCACCCCCCCGCCAATTCAGGGGAAAAATAAACTCCTTGTGTCGGACGGGCTTTCGCCATGAGGCAATCATAAGCAAAGCGGCTTGTGCCGAGACCACAGCTGGGACGGCTTTGTGCAAATGGAACCGTTAATAACTGCCTGGGAGCGACAAACACTTTCCGAACTACCTGAGCTATCCCTGCGCCAACAACGGGAAAATGGTTTCCCAGAGAAGCGGACGCCCGGCCAGGGGAACGATGCTGCCGGCACCCGGCACCTCCGGCCAGGCCGGACCGCGGGCATCCCCACGCCAAACGGCATCCCTGCGCCAAGGGGCGTCCCGCATCCGCGCTGCCGGGATGCATCCCCCATCCCTGGGACCCCTGCCATCCCTAACTCTGGGTGGAGGCTGTTTTGAAAGCGTGGAGATTAAATAGCATTTGCAAGGAAATCCAGTGAGGTAAAGCAAGGTGGGTCACGCCCACCGGGAACCCTCTGAAAACCCACAGCCGGGGGCAAACGCGCGGCCCCGGGGGCCTGGTCTGCCGGGGGCTCCTCTCTTCCAGCCACCCCGGCGGCAGCGCAGGGACGTTGGTCAGTGGGCGCAAACTGTCCCCGCTGTAACGCACAGGCCCGTTCCTGCACCGATCAACTCACACGGGGTCACTGGGGTTCGTGACTTTGGTCCTGACAGAGTATGGAAATGAAAACCCAGCAAGAGCTGTCCGGCCACCTGCTCGGCCCACGCGGGCCCAGGCAGCGGCACGACAACCGCGTCTCGCGTAATCCCTCTGCGCCCGGCACCGGGCGCTGCCACCAAGTTACCCATCGCCCCGGGAAGGGAGGGAAACGGGCTGGGTGGGGAACGGCTGCTGGGCGCCAGAAACCCCAACAGCAAGCGCCGGCAGAAGGAAGCTATCGCAAACAAGATGTTTTGTTTTCAAACTGACGTAGGATGCAGAGAAAAACTCCATTACCCATTCCTCCTTTCTCCAACTTTTTCCTTTTTTAAAATTTCTTCCAATATGGAAAAAGAAATTTTTTTTTAATTTAAAAAAATTAATGTATGCAAATAGCCAGTGAAATTATAAATAGCCACCATTAATTTATTCTACCTAGTTCAACAATTCCAAGGCAGAAAGGCGAACTTAAATAAATACATTTAGAACTGCCTGCTGTGTAATAGTAAAGAGACTCCATAAAACTAGAACAATATTTATTTCTTCTTTTCGTAACAGCTCCCTGTTTTATTAGGCCCGTGCTCCACAGCGATCTGATAAGAAGGAGCGAGGCTAAATGGCAAATGGCAAACATCCCAAATCGCAACCTGATGTATTTCCACAGCCCTGACCTTCAGATAAAAATCGTGCAGAAATCTGCAAACCCACCAAATATGCAGCACCACATGCTTCAAGCATTTTCAGACACAACAGTCGGGGAGGGGGGGGAAAAAAAGAAATAAGGGCGTTGCTCTTTCAAGCCTTTAGCCTTCCCCTCCTTTAGAATTTAAGGATTATGCCCCTGTTCGGCACGTACGAGGGTGCACGCAGACAGAGACCATCAAACCCAAAGGTTTCTCACACCCACAGCGGGGTCTGCGGGCTCCTGGCTGCCTTTCTGAGAATATCAGGGAAACACATTATATATAAAGAATATATCCCACTGCTATATTATATGTATATTTAGGGAAATACTTCAAACGGCAAAAAATTTTGCACTGTGAAATTAGCTAAAATTATGACAACTGTAAGAAAAAAAATTATACGGGCAAAATTTGGGTCTGGTGGAAGAATTCTTTGATGTCTGGATTCCAATTTAACCCCGACTGAGTTCTAAGAATCAAATGAACAAAGTATATCATACACCCCAAGTCTGCTTGTCAGTGCTAGTCATCAGTTTTATTTTATTCTTTCCAGCCACATGTATTTACAAGACCCTGTTCTGACATTTCCTCCCTCCTCACTGGATGCGGCTAGTTGCCAAACACATTTGCGACACAGTCCAACTCTGTATTTATTTATTCATTAAAGCACACGCGTTACTATCAATAAATATGTATAACAATATTTTCTTCGTGTTGCCGTATAGATTCCTTCCACAGTCGTGTCTCTAGGTCAGGTGCCGTGTGGTAAACATATAGAAATATGTGCACATTTAATATTTTTTTAAATATTTTTAGGCAAAAGACAGTGTCATAAATACTGCCTGTGCACCTATACAAAAATACACTGTGACTGGGATTGCAGGACATTTCCTCGGTAAGACCATAGGTTACTAATAAAACCCTGTTCATATTTTCAGTATTAGCGCAGCACGGAGCTGGCTCTCGATGGCACGCGTTGGGGAACGTCGCCTTTATTTCATATAGGGTGTCAGCATGAAGTCTCCACGAACTGTACGTATCACAGGCTGAATAAATAGCATAATCCCCATCACTTGTGTGTTTTGCATGTAAAAATTGCTTTTTCTTCAGGTACTGCACCACCTTATCCTATAAACCTGAACCGAGCTCCAGGATTTTTTGAAGCAGTTGTAAAACATTAATAATATATCTAGGTTGTTTAAAGAATATTTCCAAATAACATGAAATATTTAGTTCACCCCCCCCATCCCCACCCTCAACACTACCACCACCATAAAAAGATAAGATTTATCATGAAATGTTTGAGGGATTATCAGCCATTTTTGGCCAATATATTTTAATATTTATATACCTGACATAGCTGACTATAAATGATACATCATGATTTTCCGTAGTGCACGGAATTTATACAATTAACCGAGTGATCCAATGGCTTTAGGGCACACAAGGTGCAAACAACGTTACAGGGGTTTGCTGATTATTGTTATAAATCTTAGAAACCATAAAGACATTAAGGTGCATTTTGTTTACACCATTTATTTTCAAATATTATATACACCAATGTTATTTATCATTAAAAGAGTTACACCTTCCCAGTGTGTTTATTTCATGAGCTACCTTCACAGAACTATTTACAAAACACAGCCTGCAAAATGCACGTCTGCAATAGGCAGCAGTATCTGAGCATTTCCAAGTTATTTCTAAAGAGCATTTTTTCATTCTAAAATCGAGAAAACATTTAAACATTAGCTACATCTGAAATGCCTAATTTCAAAGAAGACCCAGCCTAGGCAGTCCCTTTTATTCAGGTACACCCTGCACCCCGACCAGACGCGTGCTTTTATAGCTCGGCGCGTCCCCCTCCGTCTCCCCTCCGCGCGCAGGAGGTGCAGCCTGCTCCCCCCAGCACGCTGGTTTGACACCGGTTCTGAGCCGTATTTTAAAAATCCTAACCACGTCGCTCGAAAAGCTTAATCTACAATTTCAGAGAGAAAAACATTTACGGATACGCAGCCCTGGATTCTACAATACAATATGTATTTTTCCTGGAAAGAGCTACATCCTCTATTCCCACTACACAGAGATGGAAGAGCACTGCGCGTATATACTTACAAATAAAAATTCCCCCAAATGTTCCCAAATGGCTAGAATGTCCTAGTATTGTTTCAATTATTTTCATTTGGGTTTGCACGGGTTTTGCAACGCCGGAGCCCCAGTATGTGAAATTTGAACCACAAGCGGTCCCGAGCGAGCCCTGGCAGCAGTGGGGTTGTCCACCCGTTAGCAAAAGGGACCCGAGCGCTGCAGCTGCTTATCAAATCAGTTTTATGTTTCTGAAATGAGTTCCTGCTGCTGAGCCTGAATTCATAGACAGTCGGGGAAAAAAAAAAAAAAAAAAAGAGATGGATATAGCCCAAAACAAAACCCCTGAAAACGCAGCTCGGGCACCGTCTCTTTGTGCACGCATGCAGACAGATGGGTATATTTGTTTTATACCTATGGAAACACGGCACGCCGACGACGTGCGTGTGTGTGCGTTGCACAGAAAATCTCGGCCAAAAAAGCCTGTGATAAAACCATACGTCCTTGCTGTAGTTTTGTTTGCTTTGCCAGAAGTAAACGAGCACTTTCCCTTTCTGCTGTCCTTTCTGCAGCGCTGACAATCAGGTTTCTTTCTGCTATTTTTCCATTCAGGAGGCACATACGTCGCCTGCTGAACACAATCCCATTTTTCCTTAGATTTACATTTTATTCTTCAGCTAAACCGATCGGAGAAATAAAAAAAAAGCAAGTGCAATTTTGCTGCTTACTGTCCTTTTCCAGCACAAATATAACACCAGCCCAGTGAGCTACCCTGCATTTGCTTTTCTCTTTAGTAGTTACCGGCCTGCTTAATGGTTTCTTTCTAATGTACACAAAATATAGAAGCAGAGAACAAAAATGAGGAAATGTACAAAACTGTCTGTGGACTTCAGGCATTGGAAGTGTTTTGTTGCAAATTTGAAGGTGCTAAAATCTCATCAATGAGTGGGAAACAGCGCTAAATACAAGCTCTGCTAACTTTATTTTTAATGATGACTTTAAAAAACGGGGATCAGCGAGGTGAATGTAAAAACTGTTAATCTTAAATTTCTACAAACCCAAGTGTCAGGGCAAGCATGTATGGTGCATCAAGCATAACAAGATGAAAACGAGGAGGTGTTGGTGAGGAGGGGGTCCGAGACACTTGCTTTTCTTGAATCACTCTGAATACATTTCACAATTCATCAGTTTTTGTCTTTCCTGCCACGAGTGAGGACAATCAGACCAGACACCCATTAGATTTTTCATGCAATTTTTTTTTTTTCTTGTTCATGACATGTTGGCAGGGAGGATGGCAATTCTGAAATCTTACCAAATGAGAAAAATGTCAGAAACTGAACTGACAGCTAGTGGTTACTATGGTGATAGGTGATATTGAAAAAAATAAAATAAAATAAGACTCAGTTAATTCAAAAGGAATCAAGTTCAGTATTTTTAAGCCAGTTGATATAGATGAAAACTTAATCCCAATACTGGGGTGTTATCTTGTTTTAGCTAAGAGCCACAGAAACCATTTGCTTGATTAGATAATTAACTAGATACAACCAAATACACAATTAAAATCATAGTTAAACCAAAAATAAAAAATACTAATACTATGTTTATAAAAAAGAAACAGTCCTATTAGAAAATAAGCAAATTAGGAAAAATATTCTGCCTGTATGAAATCCAGAATTTTCCTCGCCATAACCACAATTACCGACACGGGTCCAGTTTTCTCCCCTCAGTTTTGAGGGAAAGGGTAGTTTCGCTCAGTGACAAAGACAAATCAGCTGGAAGGAAGGGAAAGCCGCTGACTGATGTCTTCAGTGGGAAGACGGCTGCGCAGGCAAGTTCTGCAGCAACCTGAATATCTCCATATTTGTGTTTATGTATTTTATGGGCTTTTTAAAAATTCCCAAGGGAGCTATTTATGGGGCCAAAATAACGCGAGATCTGGTGTTCTCATGGTATTTCCATCGAGGAATTGAAATACTAAAATACCATGAGAACATCAGATCTCGTGTTATTTCGGCGGCATTAATGGTTCCCTTAGGTATTAACAAAGCCCATGAAAAACAAACACAAATATTTGAGGCAGAAATATAAATGCTGGCGTACCCCCGCCCCCCAACAGACGCCCAGTGCACCACACACACGCAAAAATCTGCCTTTCGCTTTTCTGATCTCACATCTTAAACAAAAAATTGGAGAACTGTGCACATTTAAAATTAATATTCTATTATTTGTTGACTGCCTCTACCTTTCTGGTAGAAATGTAGTTTCCTAAGAACCCCTGAGGAATATTATCTTAATATAAACGCACGGGAGGCTTTAGCTGTATTTTTAGGAATATTTTGGGGAAAACAACTTTGGAAAGCAAAAACCTTCAAAATAATTTGAATTTTGGAGGTGCCGCCTCGGCAGAAGGGTGAGGGCCCTGTGACCGGCCAAAAGGAGCCCTCCGGCTGCGGAGGTCCGGGCCGCTCGCCC
>WHYT01012875.1:10695-71877 GCA_009806455.1 Tetrax tetrax
GGGTTTTACCACTCATCTTCCTTAAAACAAACAAGTGGACAGTCTAGAACAGTTATTCCAAATGTGATTAAGCCACCACAAAGGAACAGACAGCCTTTAGATGAAAGGTCTTGATGCTACCAGGAAAGGATGAGCATTGTCGCCAATCTCCAATACATACCAGAAAGCTGTGAGTGTCTGGAAGTTGATGGTCTCCAGCACGTGCTCAGGAGCATTTAATTCCAACAGCAACATGATAAAAATGCGATGGTAAGGAAGCTGCTGAAACTCACTCTGTCGAACATCATGGTCTTGCAGAAGAACTCCCACCACAATACCAAGAACCTAAAAGAGATCAAGACATTTCAGTGGTGGCAACAAGAATTACTTTGCTAGTCAGCTTATTGATAATTATTTAACAATCAGTAAAAGAAAAATATCTGTAGATTTTAACAAAAACAAAAAATTCTAGTTATTGGAAGCGTTACATAAATTAACAATATAATCTATATTAGCAACTCCCAGCCACTGTACTTCCTCACTATACATTTTCTAATGCCTCAAAACAGCTGCTGACGTCTTCATTTCAAGGCACAAAGGTGGGTTTCAGGTTGGTTTGATATGAAATCTTTGTGAACAAGAAAGCCACTTGGCATCTTGATACTCTGCTCAACAGTTTAATCATTTCAGTGACCAACCCGCTGAAGTCCTCCTCTGATACTTCACCAGTAGCCTGCATAAAGGGCTACATTTCACATTTATCAACGGTACACCCAGTTACGCTCTTTAAATGCAATGAGTACAAAAAGGGTTCCCAACCTTATTCAGGAGGTTGATCTTTGTAACTGTGTTGGTTGCCTCCCCGGAGTGCTTCACTAGCAATGCAATAAGTCGCACAAAAGCATCCAGATTGTGGTAGCACTTGGCTCGAATCATAGTGGGGTTGGCAGCAGGATTATGCTGTTGCTCAGCCTGAGCACGATAGCTGATTTCAACACACATTTCGGTGCAAAGACGGAAAAAGCGGGTGATCAGGTCATCCGTTTTCAGGATTCCTTGCTGGTGCATCTATCCGGGAAAGGGAAAAAACCTCAGAACCATAACCACAGAAAGTTCACTTTACAATTTATTTCAAACAATACACACTTCAAAAAGCACTCACTTTGCCTGGCACAATTCATTTTTATCACACTCTCAAGAGAGATGGGTAGCATGCGCTGTCTGCTGCTTTTCCCCAAGATGAGAATTTTCAAGGCAACTTGAGGGCAGCAACACAATTTTAGCACAGATATTTTGATCCCAACTCTTTTCAACCATCAGCATAGCTGAGGAGCCTGTTTCAGTATCAGTTCTGCCACCAGCACTCAACCTTGCATGAAAGGCAGGAAGAGGTGGTAGTGGTTCAGTCTGTCAGGGCTTTTAGAGCCCACACAGGGCACAGACGCTCTGGGAAAGGCAGACATCAGCTGCTAGCTCAGGAACCATCACTACTTTGTAGCAACGTTCTCTAGAAGCAAACTGCATTTAGAGAGTAAATTTTCCTTACAGGAAGGTTACATGCAGAGAGAGACTGAGTAGGCTGCTTTGTTTGTTTTGCACTGGGGGGCTGTTTTTAGTAACATACATAAAAAAAAAAAAAAAAAAAAAAAAAAAAAAAGCTATAGGCCTGGTCTCTGGTTTCTTTACTAAAAACAGCTGACCCTCTCCCAAAGGGCCTGAGGTGTGTCTTCTCCAACAGACAGGAGGCATTCTGACTGCCACTCCACTTGCTGTCTGTCAGCATTTGATGAGGGTGGGGGAAAAGCAATGCTGAACCTTAACCCCTCCCTCACCTCTCCCCTACTCCATAGTATTCCCATATTCCAAACAAATCCACCTTTTTTTTTTTGTAAAACAACTTAGTGATTTAAAGGTCCCCCATCCACATAAAGAAAAATAAGTTACATAATATTATAACTGGCTTTTCAATATTCTTTGGGAGTCTGGGAATGTCAGGACAAGGAGGTCTGCCCCAGACAAGTGCTTGGCATCAGCAGCTGCCCCTTTATTACAAGCTGGACAGGCACCAGTTACCCACCTGCCTTTTACACAATTTGCACAAACCCAAAAGTCCAGACAAACGTTTCTGTTCCTTGTATTTACATTAGTTCAAAATGATATTCACAGCATCTTCTGAATTTTGGCCAAAAGTCAAAAATTTGTTTCAAACTTTGGAACGTGCCCACATAGACTTTCACCCAGGGTCTGTTGCGTCTACCCAATCAAGGGGGCTGGGAAGGTCAGGAGGAGCCTTACAGAGTCTTCTGTCAGTCGATGGGACGGGGACCTCCAGGCTGGCACGCTTACAACACAAGATGCAGCTCATCTAACTGGCACCAGTCCCTTCCATTACTTGCTGGGCCTGCTTCTGCCCCATGCAGCACTGTGCAACTGACTGGAACAACCTGGACACAGAAGCAAAGCAGCGTTAGGTGCAGTTATGGCAGCAAATGGTGCTTCCACTGTGGAGCACCGAAGACTCAAGGTGCGACTCAGCCCCTGCTTCAGACGTATTGTTTTAGTTATTTCTGTGGTTATGTTATACTCACTTCTCAATTTCTGGAGCGCAGTGAACAAACTCATGGTTCCAGAACTTAAACGCTGGGTTTTTTATCAGCTCAATGAAGGTAATAAGGAGACCCCAGGGATGAGGCCTATTTACAATCAGTCGTTCCAAGAGAACCCTGAAATCCAAAAGTAAAACCAGTTAGAGCTCAAAGATCTGAAATACACAAGGAAGGAAAGTGAAAAGCTGAACACTGGCAAGTTAAATGCCTTCCCCCTTACCTAGTGATCTGCTCCTGGATAGCCTCAGTGTTGGCCTCTGCAAACAGGTACAGCATGGTGCAACTGAAGTAGTGGGTGTGACTGTTGGGATATCGCAGCTGATTGGCAATTGCGTTCAAGAAAAGGTACCGGCCTGCAGAAGAGGAACAGTGAGTACATACAGTTTTCCTTACACACACACACAAAAAGGAACAGAGCAGCAACTCGTATTGCTTAAGATCAAGGTTTGTGAGCCTGCCTTATGAAGGTACAAGAAACAAACAACTGAAGATACGAAAAAGTCTTATCAACCCATCTGATGGGGCGGTAAGCATTCAATTCCTCTTCATTAAGCTTATTTCTCATTCCCTCGCATACCTTGAACATTTGGTTTTAATATTGCTCCTGTATTCAGAGTTTAATATTCAAAAGGAGCATTACTTACTGTGAATTCACTAGCAGCTACACGAAATTATCTTCTCTGTTTCTCAAAGCTCAAACAATCTGCTGTTAAATTGGACATTGCATGAACTAGAAGTGTTTCCAGCTCACCTTCAGTGTCCAGGTCAACTGCCAAATTCTGGAAGATGTCCATGTGAGCTGAGTGGGTGATGGTGCTCATAGAGGGTGTGCTGCCTTTGTTGTGAATGTGCGCAATAGCTTGAGTGCCTACGTAGAGCACCAGTGCATTAATCAGCTGGATGTTGTAGCGGTTGCCAGGTTCATTTGATACCTAATAGCAAAGATAGGAAAAGCATTAGCATCCTATATTCCTTCAGCGATGGGAGGCACAGCATGTACAACAGCAGCATCCGAGTACAGACAACACCACCCTCAGATATCCACAAATTCAATTTGGCATTTACCTTTTTGTAATCTAGCAGTTATACACATACATTCAAAAGCATAAGCAAAGTGCTGACAGACCCAACAGGCAATTTTTGTTCTCCCTACCTAAAAGAAAAATCAGGTAAAGGCAGTCTGAATGCATGACCAGTGCCAGAGGCTGGCTGAAACACACAGCACCTGTGTGAATGCTTCAGTCTGAGCAATTTTCTGAAAAAACCCAAATTCAGTCTGTTGCAAGCCAAGCCATGTGATGTATGAAATGTTCTTGGCTAACAATTCTGAACAGGGCTTTACTAATTTTGCCTTTTTTTTTTTACCCTTAAAGCATTAGCATACATTGCAGATTTCTAACAATGACTATTTGGAGTCAAAACTTAATCAGATTCTAAAAAAAAAAAACAAACCTGCAATAAAGTTCAATAAAACCTGTTGAATCTCAGACAATGCCTGGATAAACAGTACTTTAGCCATGTGATGGAAGCCACAAGAATCTTCATCACCCAATGGTTGAGGACAAAAAAGCAAGTTTGATGATCAGCTCTGACTACATTCTAAAGATTTGCAAGGTTGTGCACTACAGGCATGCAAACAGGAGAGTCAAACTGTTACATAACCGTACATCTTCACTGTAAGCATTTGGCAGCTCATGTAGATAAAACCAACTGCTTTTAAATTAGATCATTTCAGGGTTGTAAAAGTCAACATTCCTCTTCCCTTAGATTCCACCTGGCTGAAACCACTTAAAACACACTTAAACTAGGAGTAGTGGAAGAATTATTGAGACAAGTGTGCATGTCACAGGCTTTTCTACTGCCTGGAACACCTGCTTGCTGCACACCAACAAGAAAGGAGGGCGACTCATCCAGCGAGATCATTTGTCCCACACTACTGAAACAGAAACCAGTCACTCACTTGTAGGTTGCTGCGCAAATCAGACAAAAAAGTGACCGGAGAGCGGGTTTTGAGATAGGAATCCAAATCTTTCTTGAACTGAGGTGGCATCACTCCAGTGAAATTTGTGAGTATCCGTGGTGCAATATTAATCTCACTTAACATGTCCACCTGTTGAGAGAAAATCCAGTCAGCTAAACCGTAAGCAATCTCTAAGGGAACAAACAGCAAAGCAGATCTGTAAGTGATATTACATCGACTACTGTTGTTGAACACTTTTTTCCTACCAGCAATGAAAAAGAGACACTAGGATTTTGCAGACTTCAGAAAAAAAAAATGTCATGTGCAAAATTATGAGGTGACTGACTGTCTCAAAGAATTGAGAGTAGAGAATAAAAGAATTCAAGAGCAAAGGCTGTAGGGCAATTCAGTCACTGCCTTTGAAGTCTCCCTGTCTACACTGAAGACAGTTTGGTAGTTTGAAAAAGTACAAACATCCTACAAGTCAAGAACAGCCTTCTTCAGTCTCAAGAAGTGCTAACTGAATGAGTATTGCAGCTTTGCTCCCATCACCCTGCATAGCTCAGGCAATGAAGAATTAACAGGACAATGCTTCAGAAGTGTGAGAAAGTTTGCTTCTAATCATTCCACAATGAGGAGACTGGCATATGCCCAAAGATTTAATTAGATAACATTAACACTTCTCAAGTCTCTGCCCATTATGCATGAGGCTTGCTTCAGAATGGTGGTTTGTAATTTTCAAGATAGGATAGCGTCCGTGTTTCTCATGAAAAAGTATTTACAATTAGACAGCGCTCGGACACCAGGTGTTCAACAATTAGTGAACCGAATCCCAGTCACCACACATCCCGCGGAGCACAAACTGCACGATTCAGCATGAGCTGAACAAACCAGACAAGAACTGTTGGCTGAACTTTCAAGCAGCAAAGCCACAAAGACTGCTTAAATAGTCTTTTTCAGAGACAAATGAGACCATCAAACGATAAAGATGCCCTTGCTCCAACACCGTGTGCCAGTCAGATCTGGGGAGCTAGGTTCTCGATGCAGTTCTCTAACACACGTGTCTGTGTCCTTTCAGGCTGACCCTGCACAGACCTTCCAAGCGAGCTAAGCCTCTATGGGGGCCGATGAAGCCATACCGACCAGAGGCAAGCTTTATGCTTCCAACTGCAACAGATTTCACACAGGACAAGGACTGCATCCTGCTCTGTATGGAAACTGTCAAACATTGAACATTACAAACATAACTGAAACCTACCTGCTTTAAAAAATGCTGTTCTGCTACCTGCTGGCTATGTCACTTAACTTTTGAATTATCTGTTAACTCCTAAATGGTGCCATTAATTCAAGTATCAGTTAAACCATTCCCAAAATTCCATAGTCTTCACTGAGAAACTAGATAAAGGTATTTTGAGCATTAAAGTTTCCCATTATCAAACGCATGAAAGTAAGTCCTACCTTTAGATTGGGGGTGAAAGGGTCTGGAAGCCTCATGTTCCGTGGGAAGGCACTCAGGATCAGATTCCTTAGCTGAATACAGTTAGGTGGGATCACATCACAGAACCCATAGTGGTAGTCACAAAGAAATTCTGGGAAATCATGCAACAAGACCAGCAACACACGTAGAGTGCCCTGTGAAATAAAATATAACGTGAGAAGTGTGTAACTGTTGAAACTGCCCAAGAGCTTGCAGAGCCATCCTTCTACGTCATGTGGTTAACTAACAGGAAGAAATCAACCTATGAATGTGGCCTGTTTTTGTCCCACACCAGATCTGTATTTAACTCCAAGATACAAATTCTAAAAGAAAAGTAAATCCTATTTTGCTCACAGAACACCTCTAATTTCAGGTATTTTTGGTTGGAAATAGCATCTGTTAGCTGACATTTTTTTACCTTGTAAAGAATTTGCATAGGTTTGGTGAGTTCCACATTTCTAAGGAAAGGAGCCAAGTACTTGAACAGATCGATCAATAACTGGGCATACATAGGCCAACCCTGTCAAGAAAAAAAAAGCAGGTGGAAAACATGCAACGAAGAGCAGTTATCATAATTTCAAAACTATAATTAGATTGCTCTTCATATAAACCTGAATCAAAGTTATGTCCTACTGCTAGCTCTAGCAGTAAGTGCAGCACAACTCATTTCAAGGGTCTCAGCTGCGCGTCATAGGCTACGGGTGTTTCCAGAACACTAACGTGCCATACTGAGTCGACAGTACTTGGTCTAGACTACAGCTCTTGCAGACTTTGACAAAGGCATGTTTATCAAACTCAATTCACCCTCTATTCCATACTTTATTGACAGAGATTCTTCTCCATGCAGTTAGGTTACTGTGAATATGGAAGACAACAAAAACAGAACAGCCATGCTACTAGTGCACTTCAAGAGATGTGAAACAGCACCACACCAGATAAGCATCCGTGTGAGCTTTTTAATTCAGAAGAGATAAACTGCAGCCACACCTTCTGCTGTGGTGTATGTGCCAGCATTCTTGCAATAAATATCCGATGGGAGATCAGTTCCAGCCAGGCATAAACAAAACCTGGAGCTTTTGTAGGCCTCAGGATGTGAAATGTGTTACTGAAAGAAAAGTTAGAGCAGGTTAGAAGTGCACAGCAATAAGATTGCTTCTCATAACATTGAGGGAAAACATACACAGCCCTAAAAGCAAGGCATTTTAGCATCTCGGGTTTTACCACTCATCTTCCTTAAAACAAACAAGTGGACAGTCTAGAACAGTTATTCCAAATGTGATTAAGCCACCACAAAGGAACAGACAGCCTTTAGATGAAAGGTCTTGATGCTACCAGGAAAGGATGAGCATTGTCGCCAATCTCCAATACATACCAGAAAGCTGTGAGTGTCTGGAAGTTGATGGTCTCCAGCACGTGCTCAGGAGCATTTAATTCCAACAGCAACATGATAAAAATGCGATGGTAAGGAAGCTGCTGAAACTCACTCTGTCGAACATCATGGTCTTGCAGAAGAACTCCCACCACAATACCAAGAACCTAAAAGAGATCAAGACATTTCAGTGGTGGCAACAAGAATTACTTTGCTAGTCAGCTTATTGATAATTATTTAACAATCAGTAAAAGAAAAATATCTGTAGATTTTAACAAAAACAAAAAATTCTAGTTATTGGAAGCGTTACATAAATTAACAATATAATCTATATTAGCAACTCCCAGCCACTGTACTTCCTCACTATACATTTTCTAATGCCTCAAAACAGCTGCTGACGTCTTCATTTCAAGGCACAAAGGTGGGTTTCAGGTTGGTTTGATATGAAATCTTTGTGAACAAGAAAGCCACTTGGCATCTTGATACTCTGCTCAACAGTTTAATCATTTCAGTGACCAACCCGCTGAAGTCCTCCTCTGATACTTCACCAGTAGCCTGCATAAAGGGCTACATTTCACATTTATCAACGGTACACCCAGTTACGCTCTTTAAATGCAATGAGTACAAAAAGGGTTCCCAACCTTATTCAGGAGGTTGATCTTTGTAACTGTGTTGGTTGCCTCCCCGGAGTGCTTCACTAGCAATGCAATAAGTCGCACAAAAGCATCCAGATTGTGGTAGCACTTGGCTCGAATCATAGTGGGGTTGGCAGCAGGATTATGCTGTTGCTCAGCCTGAGCACGATAGCTGATTTCAACACACATTTCGGTGCAAAGACGGAAAAAGCGGGTGATCAGGTCATCCGTTTTCAGGATTCCTTGCTGGTGCATCTATCCGGGAAAGGGAAAAAACCTCAGAACCATAACCACAGAAAGTTCACTTTACAATTTATTTCAAACAATACACACTTCAAAAAGCACTCACTTTGCCTGGCACAATTCATTTTTATCACACTCTCAAGAGAGATGGGTAGCAAGCGCTGTCTGCTGCTTTTCCCCAAGATGAGAATTTTCAAGGCAACTTGAGGGCAGCAACACAATTTTAGCACAGATATTTTGATCCCATCTCTTTTCAACCATCAGCATAGCTGAGGAGCCTGTTTCAGTATCAGTTCTGCCACCAGCACTCAACCTTGCATGAAAGGCAGGAAGAGGTGGTAGCGGTTCAGTCTGTCAGGGCTTTTAGAGCCCACACAGGGCACAGAAGCTCTGGGAAAGGCAGACATCAGCTGCTAGCTCAGGAACCATCACTACTTTGTAGCAACGTTCTCTAGAAGCAAACTGCATTTAGAGAGTAAATTTTCCTTACAGGAAGGTTACATGCAGAGATAGACTGAGTGGGCTGCTTTGTTTGTTTTGCACTTGGGGGTTGTTTTTAGTAACATATAAAAAAAAAAAACACTACTTCCTTTGTTACCCACAGTATTAAAGCCATCAAAATGAAACAAATTACACTGCAAGCCTCTGGGTTTTGAATAAAGCATCTTCTAAACTACTGCACAGACATGACGCCGTATAAAAAGCGTAATTGCTAACTCTTGGAGAACTTCTAGTATTTCTAGAGAAACTTTCTTTTAAAGAGGAATTAATGTATCTGTTGTCAAAGTTTTATGCTCCTTCTTGTCTTATAGCTTCGTGGAAAGGAAGCAACATTTAATTTAAATGACCATCATTTTGGCTGCTTAAGTTCAGTAACAGAACCTTGTTTAATGCAGTTATTACAAAATACTCCTTTAACACCCATAGCTAAAGCCTGTAAGGAAAAAGTTACATATAAACACTGCACTTCGATGTATTTCAATTGCTATGTCAAATCTGATCAAATATGTACAAAAGGTAAGCAAACAAGTGCGATAAAAAATTTACCTCTTTGTGTGTTTTCATACCTTAAAGTATGCTTGTAAAGCATATTCAGTATCATATACTCGTAATGCTCAATGCGCTTTTCTGCATCACTTTTAAGAAGTGAGTTTAACACAAGACCCACAAAAAACATTCAAAAAAGATGCTATGCAGTAGAAGTCAGACCAACAGAAAGCTGGCTACAAGCCAGTACACAAAGCCACATGAAAAATCACTGCATCAAGTCAAGATGAAACTACTTCATAGTTTGATTTTTTTTTTTTTTTTGTTAGTAGCTGCAAAGTCTGTAGCATTTCTGTGGTATTAAGACAGAAATTTAAAGAGAACACAATGCAAACAGACTGAGTTAGGGGCTTCCTTGCAGCTGCAGTCAAGTAGCTGCCAGGAACACAGTTTTAGGAAGACAACTGCAGTTATACAGGAAGTCCACACATGTTGGACTATTGAGGGCATCTCCCTTCTCAAACACACCTGGAAGGCAGATGTGTGCTGCTCATCACACCTGTTAAGCTGCCCGTGAGTAAAATGCTGGAGGCTCTTTAAATGTAGGTACCACTTCAGCTAATGAAGTTTCAATTTTTCCGCGCTAATGACTCTAGACAGCAAAAGGATTCCCTTGTTCACGTGGTCTCAAACAATTCTGACTCCAGTTAAAAAAAAGGATTCTATTGTTCATGTGGTCTGAAACAATTCCCCTACATCTCTATTAGCAATTTTGTTCTGTAGGCTGTCAGAGCTTTTACTGTTACCCATAAGGAGCAACACCAGTCAAGCTTCATCACACAGAGCGCGTCAAAAGTACTCCCAACAGCTATCTCAGCTGAAGTTCTTTTCCCAGCAGACTTACCCCAAAACTCATGGTCTGAACTGACAGCTTGTTGCTACAGTATCTTAAGAACATGATTTGGTGAAGGGTGGGGGTTTCTACAGAACTTTAACATCAAAACCAAACAAAATTCTGATAGTCAACTGCCATACACCTGAAAGTTTCAAAAGTATGCCTAACATGGGTTATAACACTGCTTTAAAACGGAGGGCATCACACCCTACTTATGTTGAATAAAAAGCACCTTTCTTTCCAAAAGCTCTACCTGTCCAACAAACGCAGAGAATGCTTTGGTACTGTCACGGCCTGCAGCAGCTGAATGGTAGAGGTTCACCCACTCCCTCAGCAGGTATTCTGCCTTCTCCCTCAGACCCGGTGGATCATCGTACTCAGAGGCTTGGGAAATTCCTGAATGCATCATGAAATTGGGACCTCCATGAGCACGGTCAATCATTGCTTCATAGTTTGATCGGACCACTTCCATCAGCTGGGGTAATCTAATGCAACAGACAGAGCAAGAGCTGGGTTAGAATTTCTCCTCCTCCAGAAGGCGTGGGAACTGGAAGCTCAAATATAGTTGCAAGAAAGCAAGTTATTTCTTATACTAAATCTTCATATCTTCCAGTCCTCACTGGAATAGCAAAAATAAGTCACGAAAGCAGATACGTCTATGATGAAAGAATGAATACTGAAGTCACACAAGCTTTGAAGTTCCACTCCAATGCATACAGCAGAGTGCTGCAACAAAGCACCATCAGTACTAGACATAACTTCCCTTTGCAGACTTCAGAAGTCCTAAAATTCCCCGAGATAGTGAGATGCCAATGCTGAACAGCCTGACTGGAGCACTAAATTTGGCTGCAGCAAGAGTCAAGTCGTACAGCAAAGAGTCTACCCACACCAACTGCACATAAAAGGACTTCTGTTTTGGGACCTTCCACTATCACTTGTGTTGGTAGTGGCAGCCGCTGCCACCACCACCAGCCAGCTAGTGACTCTCACAGCAATCCAGAGTTCTCCAAGCTCCAATCCAAGTCTTAAACTCAGCAGCAATTGCTTCCACCTTAATAACAGGAGGCCTGCAAGTGCCACAGGTATTTCCAGGTGCTGTGGCAACATTCACTGCCCAATTATCTGCTGGTGGGTACACAAGCCATGTGAGGTTGGTAGATGATTGCTTTGTAGATTCTAAACAGAAAACTGTCTAAAGAAACAGAAAGGATTGTATAATTTGATTAATTGCTTGTGATTTAACAGATAACCACATTAATATCTAGATGTTTAAAATTCAAACAGGTAAGAATACTGTCTAAATTTGAAAGAAAGCAGGAATTCAAGCAAGTTTCTCACAGTACCATAGCATTTTGGGGCACAATGTGTAGATTTTCCTGCTCAAGCATTCAGTTTGACATTACGCTGCAGCTGCCTCTATTTTGACATAAAATCAGCACAACTACATTAGTGACAGTTTAAACTAACATTAAGACTGCAGCCCTACATAAAGTTTAAAGCTGTATGATTGAATATGAGACACTGCCTATATAACATTTCAAATCATAAATGAGCACAAGAGAAGTCATATATTGCACAGTATTTCCATCTCACCCTTCCGGGGCGTTTCCTCTGGAATGAGCATTAATCCTCATGAGTGTCTCAATTGTGTGGAACAGATCTGCCTCTGTTATGTGAGCGACACTTCTCTCATCCACCAACAGGATCTTTACCAACTGCATTGCAAACGCCACAGCCATGTAGTTCAAGCCATTCTCCATTGACTGCCAAGATGAAAGAGGCAATTAAAGTTCAACCACAAGTCTTACAGTGGCCTGGCCATAACTGGTTCTCCTCTAGAAGAGCAGGTTTCCTTTACCTGAGCCAAGTGAAGGTCATACTGCTGCATGTTTACAAGGTGGTTGCGGATTAGCAGCTCCACAGCTTCCACGTTGTACTTGTACTCATCTCTGCATTCAATCAGGCACCTGAAGAATTGGATGACTTTTAGCAAGTGTACTTAAACAATAGCTTGAGTGAAGCAACTCACATCTAACAGTTTAGAAATTGTGCCATTCACTGTCATTCATGACTCAGCTCCAAAAGCAGCCTAATCTGAAGTATTCTCTAAGGTAATGTTTGAGTTCCGGAACAGTCATCAGCCTCAAGTAGTTTTTGTCCTGCACCACTGGTCACAACTTCAAGAGCCTCAGTTTATTCAGCATAAGAAGCCTCTCTTCTGAGGACAAAGGGGCACATCTCCCTAACTGAAGCACTAGTACTTCTGCTGCAGGCTTATGTCATGTCATCTAGTTTGTGACAGCACATAGAGACATCCTCTACAAAATGAGACGAAAAAATGTTTAACTCCTATCACGTTTTAGGATGAAGCAGCATTATCAGAAGATCTGGTTACTTTTGACAAAAAAAGGTAGTTATTTTGTCTGCCCAAACTGCAGCAATGCAAAATATTAACAGACAAGTGATTCAGAATAACACAGTAAGTCCCAAAAAATGACAAAAGCTACATCAGTGTTTCTATTGTCTCGTAACTGACCTAGTAATTTGTTTATTACACCACGGAGATCCATATGCACGGCCGTCCTGCAGAGCCTTCAGCACGAGCAGATGACACTCACGATAGCGAAGCAGGAGGTCGGCATCTGCCCCACTGGTGGCATCCAGTAAGCCCTCTACAGCCTAGAATAGATGTAACCTGTTAGCAGAGGAAAAAACAAGTCCTCTTCCAAATCTTCTGCAAATTAGATCAGCAAGAGTTAGCAACAGAAGACTTGGCAGACATGGAAAAGACAATTGAGTTATTGTGCTGATGCCTTGGTAAGGCTAGGTGAGATTTTACCAGCTACTACAGCATCTACACATTCACTGTACGCAGCTGGACTACCAGAACAAGCCTACGGTCTCACTGTGCCCCGCTGGCTTGATATATGCAGTAAATAGTAGGAAAGACCATATTAGTTTGTGCTGCAGCTTCTTTAAGTCAATGCCTCCTCAGGGGGAATTCTACATACAGCTCATGAAAAACCACACGAAAAGATTTACAGAACCTGCCAGCGGCCAGCTATCAGGTTCTTTAGACAAAGAGCTACAGCACCCAGATGCATCTGTGCTGGTCTACAGCAGATGGGAGACGAGTCTTTTTGGGGCAGCACAATTTACCTGGCTGAGGCCTAGTCAGGACTAGATCCTTTAACAGGTACAAGCACTATCAGTCAAGAAGAATGAGCCCCCATCCAGCTTCCAGTTACTTTTCTTCTGCCACTGTGTTTGGATCCTCATGCAGACAGCTCAGTATCCTTCCACTACACTCAAGTGGGTTTTTCTCCACGTCTGTCACTATACTCTGCACTACTACACAGGCACTGATGCCAGCTCAGCTCGCAGATCTCACTGCAAAACTCCCCAGCTGGTATAGCCTACTAGTTCTGTCTGAAATGGAGTTAGTTTTCCTCATAGCAGCCCATCTGGTGCTGTGCTTTGGATTTGTGCTGAAACAGTGTTGACAACACACCAGTGTTTTGCCAATTGCTGAGCAGTGCTTGCACATCAAGACTTTTTCTTTCCCTCTCTGTCTTCCCCCCTGCAGCGAGCAGGCTCGGGCCACACTGAATAAAGGGATACTCCACACCGTATGACATCAGCAATAAAAGCTCAGGGAAAAGAGGATGAAAGGGGACATTCATGGTTATGATGTTTGCCTTCCAAAGCAACTGTTACAGGCACTGACGCCCTGCCTTCTGAGGAGTGGCTAAACATCTGCTTGCTGATGGGAAGTAGTTATGATTTTTTTTTTTTTTCTTTGTTTGTCCACACAGCTTTTGCTTTCCCTACTAAACTGTCATAATCTCAATGAACAAGTCATCTTGCCTTCCCTCAATTTTCTCCCTGTCCTGTGAGAAAGGGGAATGAGCAAGCAGCTGGAGGGATGCTTGGCCATCTGCCAGGTAAACACCATGCATACTCATTTATCAGTTACTGCAAAATACAACACACAAGTGTGCCACTCTGAATCCAGTACTGCACCAGAATCTCAGAATCACTTGGAATGGAAGGGCCCATCCAGTCCAACCCCCCTGCAAGGAGCAGGGACATCTCCAACCAGATCAGGTTGCTCAGAGCCCCGTCCAACCTGGCCTTGAATGTTTCCAGGGATGGAGCATCAACCACCTCCCTGGGCAACCTGTGTCAGTGCTTCACCACCCTCATTGTAAAAAAAAATTTCTTCTTAATGTCTGCTTTAAATCTACACCCTTTTAGTTTAAAACCATTACTCTATGTCCTGTCACAACATGCCCTGATAAAAAAGTTTCTCCCTGTCTTTCTTATAAGAACCCCCTTTAGATACCAGAAGACCGCTATCAGGTCTCCCCGGAGCCTCCTCTTCTCCAGGCTGAACAACCCCAACTCTGTCTGTCCCCAAAGGAGAGGTGCTCCAGCCTTCTTAACCTTCAAGTCATTCCGAAATCAACAGCTGTTCTGGAGTGCAACAGCTCTGTACTTCACATTTCTGAACTAAACTCCCTTAAGTGCCAGGATTCTGTATCTACTTCTTTCCATAGCAGTCTGGCCACTGTGTGTACAATACACCAAGTGAACACCCACAGCCCTCTTCCAGTTCTATTTACTGAATTCCCAAAAAGAGCAGTTCAGTATTTTTCACCAAGGAAGTTCCACAGGATGCATGAAGATACACAGTCACCAGCAAGACAATCCACAAACCAGATGAGTAATAAACTCCAGGCGAGTTGTTACAGGAGAAGAGTTGTTAGCACTCACCTTTTGCAGCAGTCCAAGTGCAGCAATAGCATCACGGGAGTTACGAGCCACTACCACAGCCTCCAAGAGGCTGCGCAACGCTTGAGCTTGAGGATTCATGGCCAGGGTGTGTGGAATGGACTGCAGATGCTGTTCCAGTTCTGTCATACATTTGTCATAGATTTGTGCTACATCATCTGTAGCCCAAGCTTGCTGCTTAAGAGAAAGTGAGAGTGAGATTTTTTTTTTTCAGGGATTGTGTTTGCAAAACTCAAATACTCATTGTCTCTCTGCCTCAGAAATTACAGCATCCAAAATTTAGACCTCTACAGTACTGTGGTTAGTTACGCTGGCATTTTAAATACACAAATAAGAGAAACCTAAGCTGCAGCAATAACTAGTGAACAATTCTAGCAGTCCTTGAGACCAAGTATGCATACAAAAACCTGTTCATTATCTCAAAATCCATGCCTGCCCTCCATAGTCTTCTCCAAAAGTAACCTGAGATTTGAATAAAATGTTTCACCACTACAAAAACTACATGTAGTAATAATAACTTGCAGATCTTGTCCCAATTTGGGTTACAAATGGCTAGGACTGGATGTAAGTCTTATGCTGCCATTAGTTTGACTTAAAACTGATGCATCTTTCAACCACTATTCCCAAGCAATATAAATGCCAATTCTTACTAGTCTTCTAGGAAAGGACATAAGTTCTGCAACGTTCACCAAAAGGGCGACAGTACTCTCAAGTTCATTAATTCAGAAATCTCTACCTTCATAGGCTGAGCCAAGAATCCTGTAGGCTGAGTTAAGTCATTGGTAGGCAAGAAGCCAGGGACATTGCGTGCAAACTCTTCATAAACAGCCAGCTGTTTCGGGTCCACACCTCCAACCTTTGCAATGAAAAGAACAGACATTAACCTGATTGTTAAGCACCCTGGCACTAAGAAATGAGGGCAGTTTGTGTAACAGGTAGCTGCTTAGTCACATTCTTAAACAGAGTGGCCTAGATATCAAGAAGTAGGATTCAGCTGCTCTGCACTGAGGTCCTGTCTCTCCTCCCACACCTCCTAACAGGATTTTGTTCTACAACTGCAATTCACATTCCCAGAAACAGGAATAACTGAATATCAGCTTCATGTGTGACTGATGCAAAAAACTAATGCTCTGCTGAGAGTGCACAGTATGTCCTTTAAGGGGAGAAAATATAAAGGAGACAAGACAACAAAACAGACTAGTCATCTTTCAGGGAAAGCAACAGCACAGAACGGGAGACAGGATTTTTAATGCCCTCAAGGAATTGATCAAAATGATACAAACACTTCTTTTAGAACAACACATTTATGTGTTTCCATTACCAATCAATCAAGCTAATAGCAGTTGCACTGTTAGACAAGACTAAGAATATACAGGATTGTGCAGCTGAAGCCGCACCATCCACTTTTCATTAACAGGAGGGGGAAAAAGAGCATCATCAGAACGTAGCTCAGTGAACATCCTCACCTTTAACCTGATCTGTTCTGGCATCCGCTCAGCCTGGTAGGTTAACACAACAGGATCACAGTACCGACGACCCTCTTGTCTAGCATGTTTTCTGAGCTCAAATTCCTGGGAAAAAACCCCAAATACCACAATGAATTTTAGACAGTGAGTCTGGATGTATATGAGCCTATATAATACTTTTAAAAGACAGAAGTCCCATACTTACAGTTGCGAGCCTCTTGTCCATCTCAGGGCCTGCCTTCTCCACAGCTGTCTTCTGGATAAAGCAGCACGCTAGCTCACAGTTATCCTGCGCTAACTGGGCAGCTGCCTGCTCCATCATGTCCCTCTGTTGTGGGGAAGCTGCCTATTGAAAATCACAATAATCAGTGAAGGCTGTAAATTTTCCCTGTATATTACTAGCCTTAAAATCTGCACCACTGCCTATGCAGAACACCAGCAATAAAAAGGAATGCTCTTAGGAATGCATCTCTTTGCACGGAACATACAATAATAAATTTAATTTTGCATAGCTTTGAATAAAACATGTAGGCAAGATGACAGTAAAGACTTTCAGCAAGGAACAAAACAGCAGGAGGTTCTCCATCTTCTCCACTAACCTATCTCCAGGGCACAGAAATAAAGCCCTGCACATACAACAGATGCTAATGCAGGACAAGCAAGCCTCGCATCACAGCCTAGAAATTTTTCTATTTCCTAGGTTGCAATCAGAAGATATAAAGGTGCACCACCAAATGCAAAACAGTAGTCCTAAGCCTTTTTCAGTGGGTTCCCTTTCTGATTCAGATTTTCTTCTTTCCTTCTGAAGCCTGCTTTAAGAGAATCCTGAACAGATGGGACTTATTTTCCAGGGCGCAAAGCAGCAACTCCCACTGGAAATGGAGTACACATATAAATGCAAACAGTCCAATCTACTTGAATCTCCTTGTCCATAAGATCTACCCCTATTTCATCAATCTCTGAAAACTACACTGCTTTCTTTTCAAATAAAAGAAATTTTCTTGCTTGTTAATCCACTTCATACAATAAGCCAGATGTTGTTTTTTGATGTCTTGCACAGCATCTTCTTCTGTGACACAATATTTTGTACAAATAACCCTTAAGAAAAGCCCCTTGATTATGATTGGCCCTGTATCAATTTCATACATCTTCACGGATAAACAAAAACATGCTATGTTTTCATACAATTCATGATATTTTTACAAACATCATGATACACTAGCACCAAGCCTTCCACAAAGGTTGAATTACTTCTGCCTATACGCACTCCCCCGCAGCACGTCATGCCTGGTAGACGTGCACAGCTGTAGCACTGGTCTGTGTTTACCCTGCCTCCCCAGGCTGAATACCACATCTCTACCTTCTCATACCACCAAAAGAAAACCAGCACTTCTCCAACAACATCCCAGTCTGAACTGTAGTCACATTTGATGAAATACAGGAGGACTGCAAACCAGAGAAATACTTGTGCCCCTCTTACAAAGAGGACAACTGCTTTCTGTTATGGTTACTAGCTTGACACCCAAACTCTTAGCACAGCTGCTAACAGCAGTCACTGGCTCAGCTCACACACGAAAAAAGCAATACTAAAACCATCTACTCCCATCCTTGTGTTTAAGACAGATTATTAAGATTAACTTGTATGCTTTTCCTGCTCTTCATCTCAGCAACCAAGTTACTTGAAGTTCTGTATATAAAGGGTCAACAGTGTTTAAGTCCTAGAGTTACACCCATCCCATACCTGCAGGGACAATTCTTACCAACATTTTTTTACTCCCTTCAGAGCACTAACACCTGCCCTCTTGAGCCAGTTACCATGCAAGAGCAACCCCACTGCAAAAAAGCCTCTGCAAAAAAAGCCCAACAGATAGGAAATAGGGACCTGCCCTTAAGCAAGAGGTAGGCAGTCCTTTAACATTTTTTTAATCCCTGAAAGGATAGCAATGCTAATGCTGGACATCTACAGGGCTTATAAGCTGGAAAAAAACTTCAGATTATGTGACTCTTACCCTCAGTGCATTAGCAAAACTATTTTTCAAGTTGGTAGCTATGCTCATCAGCAAAGGTTCCCTGCAGGTAATCATGGCCATCCCAGCAGTCAGGTTCCGCATCATGTGGTGTGCGGCCACACGCATCCGTGACTCCTCTGAATCCAGCGCAAAGTCCTTCCTGACTATCTGCTCACAAGTAGTCATGGCAATCTTAATGGACCGATCGACCACTGGATGGACAAGCTCTTGCACTGCTCGCTCTATCGCCTGCCGCACACACTGCTTCAGCTGCGGGTGGGCTTGAAACAGCGGAATCTGGAGGAGGATTAGGAAAGTTAAGCGAGAAAAACAAACTAGAATCCCATCTACCCTAGACATTCACATTTTCTGAACAACTTTTAAGCTTCCTGTCATAGGTTGTCTATAGTGCAGCAGTCCTGGCAGCTATCACAATATCTGTTTGATAATTCTGAAATTGGGACATCTGACCATTTTCCTTCCAAAGCTGCAGCAGAGCACAACACAAACACTAACTTAAGAGCTAAGTCGCTCTTAAGAAGCACAGAAGCTCCTTTGAAGCTTAAGTCCTGACAGCAACTATCCCAAGTGACACTTATTGCCAGAAACAAATTGGATACTGATGTAAATGTCACAGTAAAAGATCACTTGACCATGTGAAATTTTCTTTGTTAATATAACTACTAACAACACTAACCTAAAGCTCTCTATTTGATTACTTGTTAGCACTCACCCTCCCTGTTACTCTTTAGAAATGACTCTCCAATAACTTCAACTTACGAAATGCTGCTCCCACCAGCTGAGATCTGTGGCAACACTGCTGGTAAGAATTCTTTTAGCAAACTAAATCAACCCTAAAACTTACCGTCGGATTTAAGGTAATATGTGGAGCCAAGCCTCCTAATGAATAGACGTTGATGTCGTGATAACTGTACTGGGGCTGTGGAGGAACCGTGGCTGTACAAGTGGTGCTGGTAGCTGGGGTTGTAGAAGCAGCTATAGAAAACAAGAATGTTTGTATTGAACCATTACTGAAAAGCAAGTGCTTATAATGGAAGTTTATACTTCTCACTTAAACCAGCAGGTGACAAAGAAAAGTTTTGCAGTTTTACCATGAAGCCTCCTCAACTTATCAAACAGTTTTTATTCTCCATTTTCCCAACGGTTAGTACCAAGCTAGCTTCAGTACATTTTTAGCAGTGCTGCTTTTTATGACACAGTTTAGCTTCTGATGTCTTGTTAACAGATCCATCCTGCTTCACTCCTTTCTAAGGAGTAGCTACACAGAGCACATGCAGAACTAGCCCTCAGGATGGCTTCTATTCCCTTCCCTTCTCCAGACTCTATTCACCTACTTCTATTGCAAAACTATCCAAGTGCTCCCAAGGGTTCAGCAATGCTACAGAGTATGTAGTTTCACATTTTCTGGCTTATTTAAACTTGTATAGTTTCTGGAATCTATATGAAATGTACTTACTAGTTGTTGTGATGGGTGGTAGCTCTTCTGGCTGCTTCACATCCTTCTTTGGAGCAGACAGCTGCTCATCCAGATTTTTCAGACGATCCTTATCTTTCAGGAGACTTCCAGGTTTCAGCTCATTGATGTCTAGTGCAAGATTCTTGCAGAGCACCTCAATCTCAAACTTCAGATTCAACTGTACAACAATTCCAGTTTAGGTTATGTCACAAGGAAAATACCCATAATGTCTACTGGGCTGCTCGACTCCCAGGTTTCCCATTCTAACCCCATGCCTTTTAGAGACTTGGCTAGTGACTGAGGATTAGAAAACATCTTGCATGCTGACCTCACAGAAGAATTTCATCCAAGTTCTACCAATCAAAGCAACACCCAATTCTCCCCACGCTAAAGCAGCAAGAAGTGAAATTTGGTCCTTCACAACATCCTTCTTGACTGGTATGTCAAGAAAGCCTCACACTCAGTAGGTATAGAAAAGAAAAACAGAAGTTTACTTTTAGATCATGTTCTTGATGTAGCTCAGCTAACACATTCATAATGGCCATTGTCCACGGGTTTGGAGGCCTGAAGACCTACAAGAGAGAGAGCAGTATTACACAAACTTCTTGAATCATTGGGTTAACTTATAACAGGAAATTTCTGAAACACAAACATCTATGTGTGCATACAGCTGTGGAAAAGTTTGTACAGCTGCAATTAGGGTTGAATTCAGTATTCTGTTTGACTGGAGATAGATTAGGCAGCTAGTTGAACATTAAACTGGAAACAATGACTTGGTCCTTCTGAGGGATCAGTTCTATGTCAAGCCAAACTGACAAGAGCTGATCAGGGTCAAAGGGAGGCAGAGGGAACAAAAAAGTATAAAAATCAAACAATAAAGATCCCAGAATGCCTTCTACGTTACCCTCCCCATTTCTCAACAGAGTTCTGCTCAGGGATACTACAGGACAGTTCAGCTAACACCACCTATTTAGACTGCAAAAACACAAGAGGCCATGTACTTTCCCTCAAAATTGAACTCCTTCACTTTAAGCCCTTAAATCCCTTTTCTTTCTCTCTGTGAAATTCAATCAGTTTTCACTTTGTGAAAAAAGCTAATTACTTTCTGTAAGACTTCTTTTGCCGCTTGAATGACAACTCTGTTAGCACAAAGCCACTTACCACGCTCCTGACACTGGATTCTAAGACTTTGGCAACAAATGGCACTACATAAAGCAACTCCTGCTGTCCCTTAACGTATGCTTCCAGCAGTAGCGATTTCACATCCAAATCCTGAAAAACACCATCAACAATTGAAAAGGGGAAGAGTGGAGAAAACAGCAAGCACACTGCAAAAATTACACTGACACGCTATTTCCTTATACAATATATTGGCAAAGTTGAGTCAAGACTGTCCTTAAATTCCACAGACTGCTAAGCAGCAGTTACTTTTTGAACAAAGATTTACAAACACGCATTTTTACATGGCACAAGTTCTTGCCAAAACAAATGAATTAAACTACTAACTTTTCTGATTTAAAAATTATTTAGAAGTCTTAAATGACCAACTCTGGAATCATACTTTGTACTTGGGACATGAAAGAGAGGCACCAGGAAGGTGATAAATTTTCCCAAGTATGCTACTTCCCAATGCTACTTCATTAACAGCATACCAATTCATGCCAAACAAATCTGTAAAGACAGACACTCACTGTGTGCAAGATGGGCTTATTTTTAGCCAGCGTAATCATTCCCAGCCAGTGACCAAGATTCTTTAACAAGGAACGGTCTGAGAAGTTGGCCGCAGCTTTATCCGATGTCAGTAGCACCTAACGAAAAGAGAGCAACTCGAGCAACAACTGGAAGATAATCAGACTGAAAACCAAATTCAACAGCTGAACTGACGTGAGACGTAAAATTTCAGCACATGAAATTCTGAGCTTCCGTCACATTACAGAGATATTCAAGAGCAGCCTTCACTTCAAGGCAGCGCCCCATAAGTCTGCTTTGTAGATGTTTCGAAACTCCATTCTTTCAAGAGGATCAAAAAGAGGATTACACTTTTCCAGACCTTACCAGTTAGTCTATCAAGACTGTTAAGACTATTCACTTAGTAAAGTATAACTTGTGAAGGCAATGCTTCCTCTTAATGCTTCACCACCGACCTGAAAGCTACAATTCACATTTCTTAGGAAAACATTTAATTCTTATTTCAAGACTTAAATCATGTCACAGTACTCTGCTGTTAGTTCTGTTCCTTAGCTTCAGAGGAGCATCAGCTGAACAGAACAAGGTCAGTTATGCTCTAAAGAGCCAGGACATTCTTTTGCACTACAGCGTAACCCATGGTGGTCAGAAAATTCCACCAACAGGTTTAAAAATAGTGCTTGTTTGTCAAACTTGTTTCATTCACTCATCTCTTCTGGGCTACTGCTTCTCCCTCCTCCTGTCCTTCACATTATCTTAGCTCCTTAGTGAATGGTACACTGCCACTTTCTAAACCCTCCCCTTCCCCTTTATTCTTCTCTGACCAAAATGGCAAAGAGTGTGGTTTTCTTATCTTTATACTTTCCCTGCACAAAAGAACTAGAGCATAAGCAATTTCTCCCTAGGTTATAATTTGCAAGCCTCACACAAATTTAGAGTTCACCTACACAAATGAATTCAAATGCCCATTTGCCCTCTCATTATTTAATTCAAATTAAGACTTTGGTGCATTCCTGAACAAAACCAGAAGACACTTTGTATTCATGGACGTAACCTGTTAGTTTAATTGTAAGCTAGCAAGTAGATTTTTTAATAATATTCCATATTTAAGATCAGCGGCCTTGTAAGCAAATAGCATAATGAGAATGGCACATTCCTAAACGATAATATCCACCTAAGTACTTGACAACTTTTGCAACTTACCTTGATATTTCTGTAGGTTTCATTCAGAACCATTTTGTTAAACTCTGGATTCTTAAGTGTGTCAAGGAAGTTCGAATATAAGCTGTGAAAATTAGGCTCAATACTGACTCTCTTCATCACAAGATACTGTGATACCCAAGGCATGAACTCTTCTTTCACTGTTTCCTTCAATTCTTCAACCTGCCTCCGTATCAAAGAAAAAACACACCACAGAAGATATGAAAAGATGACCACAAACTTCCAGGGTCAGATCAGACCAACATAGCCATATGCAGTAAATTGCTTTAACACGAAAGTTCATGGTTTTAAAAAAAAAAAAAAAAAAAAGCTTTGAAGTCAGTGTCTCATTATCCAAAGATCTGGTCAATCAGTAACAACTTAATTATGAAGTGAGCAAGGCACAATAGTTTACCTCTCCCCTACTTCTCAGCTTTTTACTAGGTAACTGAAAAATAAATGTCAGCATCTTACATTAAAGCCGTCTGTCCTCAAGACTGCATAGGTGGCAGCAGTACTGCAGTTTTCTACTAGGTCAGAAAAACTACCCTGAATTTCAGCTTGAAATAAGAGTCCATCAGCTTAACCTTGCAGTATGAAATGGTACCAAGACCATTTATGATGTGAATGGTTGTTAAACTTGTATAACTGTTTTGTTTGTTTGTTTATTTTTCCCTCCAGAAACTTCCATTAGTATTTTTCAGTCCTTTCAAATGACAAAACCAGAAAGGACTATCAAGTAATTATTGCAGGCATCTACTGGAAGTGCTTTCCTGAAAACAAAACATCACAGACCTATACTACTTTAGAACAAAGGACTTGGCTACAGGGAAACAAGGAAGCTTGCAGGAGAAAGCAATACTAAGAATAGCTTTTTTTTCAGCTGCCTCTCCTTTCCCTGAAGAATTGTGTCTTAAAAGAGGTTCAAGTAGAACATGTTGAAAACTAATATTTCTTCAAAGTATGCTCCCCTTTAATTTGCAAGTTGGAATTTCTGCAGAAACATCATCACTCACCACTTTAGAATGGATTTCTTGAAATATACATATATAAATGAATTTTAGTAGTGTTCTTCCATACTTGCCTTCTGTGTCATATTTGACTGAGACAGATTATTGAAGATGAAAGCAATTTTTTCCTGGACATTCTCTGGCGGCTCCACAATTCTCTCAGTTTGATCTGTTGCTACTAACAGTGTATCAATGTTGGTAGTATTAATGGAAGGCTGGAGGGAGAACAAGAAGTTAACAACAGACAACACCTAATGGCAACATCAAAAGAAACTCCCTCTGTTCTATCAAGCGAAAAAAGAATGGAGCTTTGTCAGGTGGCATCTACTGTCTCAAATTCCTTTTCAGCAGCACTCTAATGAAGCAAAGTGATTTTTTTTTTTTTACCTTACAAACAGTGATCAATACTCAGCAGAACGCTGCTGTACAAAAAACTTCTAGCATTTACATTCATGTATAATAGGTGCCACCACAATAGCTCCCATGAGGCTAACAGCCTGCATACACCATTAGCCTGGAAAAAAACAACAGTATAATAGTGAGCTTAATACAGGAGCCCTTCAGTGCCGAACTGGGAAGGAGAAATCCCAGAGCTTTGAGAGCTCTGAGCTTTCTGAGAAAGCATGAAATGTAAGTCAGTAGAATGTGACCCAAGTCCCTACAGCTGCAGATCTAAACTCAAGGGCTTTAGCACCTGGTACGCTGCAGTTAAGGGAAAAGGAGATAAAGTTTTAAATATCAATAATGACTTGGGTTTAAAACTGAGTACTATAAATGTCTCAAAATAACAACTACGTACATGACAATCAGGTGTGAAACATTCACAGCTACACTCTGAACTGTCCCCCAAAACCTGTCCACAACTTTCAGTTACCTTTGGCTTTTGCTTCCTTTAATTCAAGGAGCTTCTTTTAAGAGAGCTATACAAAGGTAGTACCAGGAAACAAGACAGGCTTGACTTTACTGTACAACTGATGCACTGTAACAGCTCTAGGCATCCTCAGTGTACACGTGGGACTAAGTGCACCCCAGCATTTTCTGCGGAATAGCCAACACTATCGATCTGTCAGCCTTCTAAATTCTGACTAGAAGTTCAGAGATGTTTACGTAAGTGACTAAAGATTTGAAAAACCTAATAGTTACATCTGCTAGGTTAAAAGTGATTTAGTGTGCAGTAAGTGTTCTCAAGCCCCAAATAGAATAGCAGCTGCCAACTGTTTCAAGAGTCCTACTGCAAGTCATTAACAGAAATGACGATTCTGTAATTCTTGGTAACTAAAGCCTCAATAAACACACTTCAGGACACTACAGTAATTCTATAGTTTCACAATCAAAAATGCTTTCTCTACCAAAGTGTTGGTGGTGTTTGAAAAGGTTATATGCTGTAGACATAAAATATAGATCACAGTTTGAAGACTTGTCGAATAGAAATTAAATGGGATTTTGTCTCCATGCACTCAATCCAGACCAGCTGAACTTAACTCCTTTGCTTCTCCAGTAAGGACACTGGAATCACAAAACGCTTACCGGCACATCTTTCTTGAAGCTGACTCCAGTTGGTCGGGTGATTGTAATGGTTTTTGCAACAGTGGTGGTGGTTGAGGTGGTTACTATAGTGCTGACTTGGCCAGCAAGAGGAGCTTTTGCTGGAACTTGGGCCTGGGCCTGAGCCTGGGCAAGTGCAATACTTCCAGGGGTGGTGATTGAACCCTGCATCTTCACAGGAGGATCTCTGGATTGCTGTCCATATTCTATGTACTAGAACAGGGTACACAAGCACACACAAAATTTCACTGACTGCAACAAAACTATGGGCTGAGTTTTAGCATGAGCAGTATAAAGGTTTGCCAACAACCTTTAAAATACTTGACACTAACACCATTAAGGGAATCTGCAAACTACAACTGAATACCCTTATAAAGCATATCTTCTCACTATTTACTTACTTTCTTACTGGAGAGGAGCCTTAGACTCTTCCTCTGACATCAACAGGTTTGATGCCAAGTGCCAAGAGACTCAACATCCTTAAAACTTTAAAGCACCACACAAACCCCCATGCCTGCACGCTTCCCCAAGAACTCCTGCAGCTACATAGAAATGGTAAAGTCTGAAGTCCACAACTAATAAGCAAAACTACAGTTTTGAAGTGTCCAACATTATGATTTTACATCCTTTGAAGTAGTTCCCCAGTAGAAAAATACTTCCTTCCCCATGGCAACACATTTACCCAGAAATCGGTAACATCAGACAACACACTGTCATTTAAGGGATACAGTCTGAAACCCATTAGTGAAACAGAGACTGCTATTTGACTTCGCAGCTTTGGGTTGATGGCCTCTCTGCCCTCACTTTAGAGGTGAACATTTTTCTTTATTAGCCACTGGGACCAGCTTTTCTGTATGTCTACCAATGAAAGCACCTTTGAGGCAAACACCATATGGTCAACACTGCTTTGTACTACTGGGTATTCCCACTACTCTGATCAGACCTTCAGGAATGACATTTTTCTCACCTTTATCTAGATTATTTTAGCAGGTCTGAGTAGGAAACTGTACAAACCCAGTTAAATCTCCTGTATTTCAGAAGAAAACAAAATCTTTAAGGGATTGTAACGTGAATACACCCAAGGACTTGAAAATCTTTGAGCACGGCCATGTCCTAGTTGATCATGCAGTTATACTCACGCAGTTATTTCGACAGAAGCAACCCAAACAGATTTATGGAAACAGAAAAGGTACCAGATGACCACCTTCACCTGCCTATCCCATCCCATGGCAAAACTTACAAGAAAAGGCATTTGATTCTGTGTATGTATGGTGTCTAAAGTTATGACAGCTCAGACTATTTTTCCAAAGGAAAACAGGAATTTGCTCAAAATAATTTAAAATCATAGAAAGCCAGTGAACACACTCACCTCCTGTAAATGATGCGGGAATTGTATAAAGTGACTAATAGAAGCCAAGTGCTGACAATACTGGGGATAGTCCTTCAATCTGTCAGACAAAATACGCATTAGTCAGAAGCACAAGCCCAGATCAAAAACAGTATTAGAGAAATACAAATACAACACTGGTATGTCATTCCCATACTGCATCACAGAATTACTTCTGGACTCCCTACAGCAGCTGTGCTATAAACAAGGCATTTTCTACAAAGTGCTTTTTGTTGCAAAACCCATTTGAAACAAATTTGTGTAACTGCAAAACACAAGGTTTATTCATAGCAACTCATCCTACATCTTGAGACTTCTGACTGAGCACACAATTGCATTTGTACTCAGTGTTTGCAATAAAACTATTGGACAAGTAATTTCTGGTCTGGCTTGATGTGCTTTAAACAGCACAGACTGCCCCTAACAAAGAAGCTTCACCTACGCACAGCAATTATTACAGTTCTACTTAGGCATGTTAGATCTGTTACTACTTATGGAGAGTAAAATCTTTAGGTTCTTAACAGAAAGAGTAAGACAGTGGCTGAGTCTTAAGTATTCAGCCTTAAGTATCTTCAGTTATTCTGTTCAGCTAACTCCACAACACAACAGTCAACTACAAATGCTGCAAGCAACAGCCTTTATTCCAGACGAAATACTACAGGTCAGATGAACTATAAAAGGAAAATAAGGACAGAAGATAACGTGCTCCTTGCTCATGAGTCCACGCTTCAAGTCCACACATTTCTAGCCATTAAATAATTTCAGGAAGCTTTCTAGTAGTTTTCAAGTGCAAGTATCTTCTTCCAAAATTGAGATTTTTCCCATGGGTGTACAATCTTACCTAGTATTGCAGCCTGCCTGGAGAGTTTCCTCTATCTGAAATCCACTAAAAGCTTTCTCAAAGCTTTTTTTTTTTTTGAGATACTTTTTGCTACACTTGTAGTTTCTGTGTAAAACCAAAGTCCTAGAGCTTAGATCCTAGTCAGTCTGTCAGTAATTAACAGTGCAAATAGCACTCCACTAGAATGCTGTAAGGAGTAACTACATTCACCTCATTTCTAACAAGCCAACAATTTCACCCGACTCAACACTTCATTGAATTATATTTAGAAACAAAGTAGTTTCCCCATCTCAGTTTGTCCCACATTTACACAGGTACCACAGAGAACATTTTGATTTAAAAAAGGTTACCCTTTAACTAGCACATTAGCACATTTTCTTTCAGTTCAGCACATCACACAAGTAATCCTGCTTATATACACATATAAGCAATCTTGTACTGCGTAATTAGATCAGGTTCAAGGTTAACAAGACACTACACGCACTGTTACAAGTATTACAAAAAACCTCAGACTTACCTATTTTTAAATCTATCTAGTGCAGCAATACCAAAATAGTACATTTTGGACGCAAAAGGCTTTCGTAAGGCTTCAAGAACATAGCGCAGAGCCAGGCCCAATGCCATATAAGTAACCAGTCCTTTCTCTATTATCCCACCAAAGAGGCAGGCTGTTATGTGCAGCTCTTTATCTGGGTACTGGGGAAAGAAACGGTATTCCTCAAACAAGTTCCTCAGCATACAGTTAAACACTTCTCGTTCCCGTTTAATGTTGGAGTCCTTAAACCTCTGCAGCATTTCCAAGACCTGCAAAGAAATTGGAAATAGTTACCAACAGAATTGCATTATTTCAGCCCTTCTGCATCTTCAGGTTTCAAGAGCGCTTGCACCTCCTACGGTAAATTGCACTACCACAAGCTAGGCTGCAAAGTAACTGCTTGGAGAACATCCCATTTTAGCCAGTAGACAGTACATCACTGAAGAACCTTCCTCTTCAGACTTCAGTTTTCTCCTCTTTCTTTTAAGTAATTGTCCTCACATAAAACTTTTTTTGTGACTGCCTACTCCATTACTCTAAATTAGAAAAATGAAAATTAATGTTCAGTGTCTTCCATAATTTATAACCGCACAAATATATTAAAATATATTTGAAGTACTTCAAAGAGTAAGTACATCAGACTGATAATTCCTCTCACAGAGACTAACCAAAATAATTATCAAAGCACAGAAAGTAGAACTTAGGACACCTTTTATAATTAGAAGTTGGAGTCATTTTTAGATACTTTAAAAACAAATGTATTCAAGATAAGTATAATTTATACAGACAGTGCACACTTTAGTACTTATTTTGAATACACAAGCTTGCGCTCCACATTGAACTCTTTCCACTTAGCATCATTTTAGGAGTGTTAATTAGACATCTAACGTCTTCAGTTCACAGCAAAGTCGAATGTAATGCTCAGCTTCAAGATTACTCTTCTAAGGCAGCATGCTTTCTTGTTAACCGCAACCAAGCAAAAAAGCAGTGCTACAAGCCCTTTATTATTTTCCACCAAACTAACACATAAGGGAGTAACTACTCTCAACTTCACAGCAAATCTCTGGACAGCTGATGCAACCACTACAGCAGGGAACTCACCTCATCTACAGACATGGTCGGATGCGGCGGATGGTTGTAAATACGCTGGAAGTAGCTGTTTGCCTCATCGTCTATTTCTTTGCTAAACTGCTGATTAGCCTCTGGCCACACCTGAGATAAGTCAGCTGTTAAAAAAGGGAACAGGTATCATGCTCAGAACAACTTCAGATAGTCAGGAATTCATCTAGTCCTTTTCAACTCTCCCACCAATCTATACAGAACTGACTAGTTCTCCTGGAAAGCAGGATATTTAACCCTTCTAGCAGACTGGACCTGTTATTTAAAAATCTGGTTCACTATGTTATATTTATGCAAAAGAACTGAATCCTAAGATAGAATTAACCTCATTCTTTTTATTCCTAGAAACCATTGCATCCCAAGCTACCCTCAACTGACGCCTAAACTAAATGAATGCAAAACAGACTAGAATAAAGCATGCTACAAAACACTAACATGCAGACAAACTTTCACACAAACTTTCAGGCCAGCCAGTGAGCTTCACACAAGTTCATACTGAATGCTCAAGCCCAAAAAAATAAGGTACAGCTGCCTCCACCACACATCTGTAGGTATCAGTAGCTTTACATTTACGGTAGAGCTATCAAAGGAGACGTATGGAATAAAAGCTACGTGGAAGGTTTAGTACATGCCTATGCTTCCTAAAGGCAACATTTGATTGCTTAAGCTTTTGATTGTGGGCATACTTCAGAAGCATGAGTTAAGGATAACAACTCAGTGCTAAGGATCAAATTACTCCTTCCAAAAGACACATTCCACCAACTGATGTTAGTCTTATTTCTTTCCAACATTGCAGTCAAATCACTGCTTCATCTGTCAAGTTCTTTGCTGCAACAGGACCTTACCCAGGTAGCTTTGTTTAATTGTGTTACAAATAGAACAAAACCCACCCTCTTACCAGATGCATACAATTCTCTGTAAAGAGCAGGAAGACATTTTTGTTCAAAACACACCACAACAAAAAAAGGACACAAACACACTGTTCATGCAAATTCATAACGTTTTTACGTTAACAGTTTTTTTTTTTTTTTAATCCCCTCCCGGGGCCACTTGGCAAGCTTTTAGTGTAGAAATCTCAAAGCATCTTTTTCAGACTAATGGTATAATACTATAGCCACATTTCTAACATTTACCACCTACAGATCCAAGCCTCCCCTGAAGGAAATGCAGATTAACTGCAGACCACAGTCACACTTCACAGCCACAGACAACACTACCACTTACAAGGTTTCATCTTACTCTGCTGGAATGTAGGCTGGTTCAGTCCAGATGTGCTCAGCTTCCTTTGCACGAATGGGTCATTGTTCACCGCAGGAAGGCCCAGGGCTCCGGTTCCTATGCCAGTCAGACTACCCGTAGTAAGACCACCTACTGAAAAGCAAACAACTGGTCATCTCAGTTGCACCCTTCACAGCATGCACTTATCGCTCTCAGTACTCGCCACTTCCAAGAACTCTGAGCTATATAGCCTCATAACTACCCAATATCAAGCAGTTTTATTTATCTCAAGCAATTCCTCACCTATGCCCCAACCTAAAATAATGCTCCTAAAAATCTGTCAAAATGCTCACCCTCTTGACTCTCAAACTTTCTACCTATTGCAGTTGCAGCATTCTGAAGTGCTGTTTCAGCAGTGACGACTGTATAATTCCCTCCCACATGACACACAGCTGGTTGTCCAGTACTTTCAACCGTGGCAGTAAAACCGCCTTTGCTCCGATACATCAAAAATACAAACCACTCCACACGGACAGCAGTACCTGGGAGCTGTGAAGAGAGTCCTCCGATGCCACTGAAACCCGTTGTCTGGTTTTGGGTGGAGAGGGGGGGGAATGCTTTTGCTGGTGACTGAGGAGTACTGAATGCAGAGCCCAAGTTTGGAGGGAAGCCTTGCATGCTCTGAGTATGAGGAGCAGCCGAGCCACCTAAACTAAGAGACGCCATTCCTGCAAGCGAGTCGATCTGAATGAAGAAAGGAAGATTATACACAGACATCCATAAACCACAATCAAGTTGACTTCTGGCAGGTTTTGTATAAAGGCAGCTACATATAAAAACATTCCTAAAAAGAGTTTTCCTGCATGGTTACTTTAAATTCTGAAGTCGTTCAGATCACCCCAAAAGATCAGTTTGTCTACAAAATGTGATTTCACTTGTTCTTCTATAATCCCATAAAAATCTTATTCTGCCAGAGGTTTTACAGAAAGGCTGAGTGTTCCATAGTTTCTAGTTAAGTGCAACACAACAGTAAATGCTTCTAAGAAGCAGTGCGTAGATTTTTATACCAGAGCAGTTTATGCTCTGCTATTTGCAACCTCAGACCTCCCCCAAGACTTACAGAGGCTATTTCACATCAAGCTTACAGATTATTTTTGACTGTCTGAAGGATCCTGTTATGCCCACTTTTCACAGCTAAATACCAGAATGCAGTCTTCAACAAAAAGCATTAAGACCTGGGTGATGAGTAGGAGGGAAGGCACAATACCGGCTGATAAAGCAATAAATTAAGAGCTCCTGGCTAGGAACAGCAGAAACTTAACTACCCAAAAGACAGCATGGCTACAGACTAGCATCTGCTGCTCTATTTGTTCACATCAGTTATCTGCAGCAGGTTGCCAAGGTATTTGGTACATTTGATGAGCAACTTCAATACAGCAACAACTTACAAAGAAACTGCTCTCTGTGTTTAATTTACATCATATACTGATGCTCTAGACATTAAATGCTGAATTGCCACTATTTAATGTGAAAGAGTCATCACAATTTTAAAATTTGCCATTGAATGTAATTGCTAGAAGCAAAATCTGTCTGCAATGTGTTGCTCCCAGAGTAGGAAGGGATGATGAGTGGCAGGGAGTAACTTAAATGTACCTTGTTTTTAAAAGAGCAGTTCAGTTGAGAGCTGAAGAGCCCCAGTTATAACAAGTCCTTACGCTCTAGCACTGTTGCTTGGCCCGTGAAGCTACAAACAAGACACATCAGGTTCAAAGGCAGTGCTTAATTCTCAAAAAAGTCTTCGTAAATTTTAGCACTTTAAAGAAACCCTCTGTTATTTTAAATAAACCAAATCTCTGTCCCTTTTCAGTGCTCCCATTCTGCTATATCTCAGTTACTTCTTAAACATTTGTCAACTGAAAGACAATTCTGAACTATGACCCTCAGGCATTATTCTGTAGTTATAAGTTATCTTGACATGCAAACACAAAAACTAAGGGAGCCAGATGATGTTGCACTTAGTTCTGCTGAAAGAGCTCAAATAGTGCAGCACAACTAATGCTAAATCAACACCACATTCTAAAAAATGCAGCAAATTTGTCTACCTGTACAGGAGAGATGGCATCCAAGCTGCTAGCACTGGGCGGGCGTCCTTTTGGCATGACTCCAGGTGGTGGCTGCCTAGCCTTGTTCATGACATTACTGCAGTTCGCTACCATGGTGAGGATCGTCTCTGACAGCTCCTGAGAAACACTCCTAGAAAACAAGTAGGACAGTGAGCCATATAGCATTGATGAAACAAAGGCCCCTAACTTACTTGGTGTTCTGACAGAAATTGGGGCCACATTTCACAAATAGAAGTTGCAAAACAACCCCACATTTTGTTATTTACAAAACTTGCATTAGAGCATGTCCCAAGAGAAATGGCTATAACTTAAATAGAAAATTTTAAACTGTAGTTCTACAAATTCATCTCCAATAGAATATTCCTTCATTTTAAATAATTCTAATACTGCTTTACAGTTATCCCAGCAAGTAATGACTTACAGAAAGCTGGGATATGTACCTACATGGCTCCAACAGTCCTTGGAAGAACAGACTATCCACAGCAATCTTTGCCTGCTGTTGCCCATGTTATTTGCTATATACAGCTCAGCCTCATGAATGAAAACACAGTCCTTGATGCTATGATCCCTTGTTCCAGTCTGGTCCTCAAGGCTTTTCTGTCCCCAGACTCCACTATTCTGAATCTTGTTACATACAAGGTCTCTCCAAAAGACAAGATACAACATGGATGAGGGGTAAATACCACCACCTGACTCACTAAAATCCATCTGTCTACAGACTGAAAGACATGCTTCACACACTAACATTTAACCAAAACAGAGACAGGAAACTTCAACTATTCAAGGAATTACAATCAAAAACTAACAGAAAACTCAAACTTAGGCTAAAATCATTGCACAATCAAGAGCAGTCAGTACCTCATTCCAAAGTATTCCACGTCTGACTGCCAGGTTCCCAAACCGGAAGGAAAGCCAGCTCTGCTGCTGACAAACCTAACCACAAACCTACTAACACAACACTAACATTTTCCTTTTGGAAAATATAGCAAATTGTTTACAGCTTTCTTGAACTTTAGTTCTACGTTTTTTACAAGGACAGCTAAAGCAGCAGATTCCTTCCTGTAATGGTCCAACGACACCAACACAGCTTTGTTAACTTTGTCTGGAGGTTCCTAATTTTAACTCAGTTTTCACAAGCTTTTACCGCACAGCTGTTGAGATGAGGGGAAAACGAAAGAAGAGGAATCATCCTGACTGTTAAGGCAGGAAAACAAAGCGCAGATCAGCCTTCAGCTTGGTAAGCACCCTGTTACAGGCTACACAGAGTTAAGGGCTTTCTGTTGTCCAAAGCCTGTGATCCACTACAGCAGTGTGCGTAGTGTGGGCAAAAGCTCACCCAAGACAGAGGAATCTGGGGAGATACCACAGGTGAGCAAGTTTCCATACAGGGTAACAAACATTTTATCAACTATTTCACAAGCTGACTCCTTTACATGCTTTACCATCCTCTCACCAGAGCCTGGTGTCAAAGACTTTAAAAGTGGCTTGGAGGGGTATATATCAAAAAGCAATCAGAAACCTTGAAAAAACCCAAAAAGATTTCTGTTTTGAGAAAGCACAACCAGACCTGAAGATAGAGCTCTAAGCACAGCACGCACTAGGCTCAGTATCGATAATATGTATTTGCCCCAGTGCCACAGTGTCAGAAATCTCAATGTTTAAATGTATGTATGATCAATTTACAGACAGCACAGCTTTTTCTGATGCAGGAGGCATTCCAAGATCTCACAGCACTATGGCTATCCAGGGAACAGGACTGGGTACTGAAGAGCTGAGTTCACACATGGTTACCATGCCCAATCTTTTTGCAGCAGTTAAATTTGTGGTCTTTATGCTTAAATACTATAGCACGCTTTAGTAAAACAAATTCCCATCTGCTGTAGATAGATAGATAATATGGCAGCCCACAAAGAAGACTAAGACAGGCTTCCAGTCCCAGCGTTTGATACTTACAGTGACCAGCTAGGCAATTTGTGCTTTGGAGAGAAGCACTAGTGCTACATCCTGCCACTAGACAGGCTGAAAGTTCCCTTTTTAATCACATCGTAAAACACACCATTGTATGAAGATGCAAGCCTCATATTTTTATAGTACAAAACTGCAGGTTTTAACAAGAACCTTCCTGCACTTGAGGCAAATGATAAGTGGGTACGATTTGATAACTAGATCTTAAAGAAAATGTTCATATTTTCAAGTTCTACGTAAAAATATATTCGGGCATCTAACCTAATCAGTGCCATTCCCAGAAGACAACTAGGGGAAAATTACAGGAAGGAGAACTTTGAAACACAAGTAAGGAGGAGAGCCAGGGACCACAGCCAGTCAGCTCTAGAAGAACAAAACTGTCAGCTTAAGGGAAGCCCCAAGCTTGCCAGAATAACAAGTTCACATCTCTTGCATTCTTTTTTTTTCTTTACCCAGTTTTATAAAGTAAGGGAAGGCCTTTCCATTCCTCTAGGTAGTCAGAAGCCCCTTCCCTTCAAGGCAGGGACTGCCAAAGAATGACCATTCCCCACAGTGACACACTGGGACTGTGCTGGACATGACTGCATGGAGGAGGCCTCTTCTTAACTCACTGCAGCTCCTTGAGAGGACAAGATCTCATACGGAGTTTGTTACTAAATCATATCCTTGGTCAGCCTGTGGTGCTGCAATCACCCTGACTTCATTTTAAAAACACTCACTAATAAAACCAACACTTACTTCTTTTTGAAGGCTCACCACTACGTGATGCCACAACTGCACTGCACACCAGGGATAAACAAGTTGCACCAAAAATAAGAATCTCAGAACACACAGGGTCCTGGTGGCTAAGAAAAGTACCTCCCTGGACACACAACATGACAAGAAATAACTGCAGCCTAATTATAGAGCAGGCTCCTAAATGAACAGATATAGGAGATGGCAGACTTCAGCTAATGAAGTGGAACTACCCTCCCAGATGTATTTAATATTTACTGTGATTTTAATCTTCTAGTCTTTACAATGCCTGCCTCCATTTGTGACTGAAACCTAAGCTAACCAAAGCAATTGCTTCATGAAAGAAACCCAAGCATTTTCTTTTTAAAGCTCAGAGAGAATAACTAATGGAAAATGACTGCAAGTAGGTCACATTCCTGCATAAAAGGGAATACAAGTAGCTATAAAAAGAAACCAAAAGCTGAGAGAATTGTGCCAGTAGAGAACTAGTGGCTTTTGGAATTAATTGAATAAATAAAACCTGGTAACACATTAAGATTCAGAACACAGTGACATTAGATGCAAGTCAAGTCTACAGTTAACTATTAAACCTCTAAAATCCAGACACAGTAGCATGCAAAATAATGAATGTAAGTTAATTTGTTAACTGTAGTCTCGGAAGACACACTGAGTTGAAAAATAACAGCCATCTTTTCAGTTCAAGAGGTGTGCTAGAGCACCGTATTTCAGAAACAATATTTGAACAGCATTTTGAAGTTTAATTGCATGGGGAGACTGCTTTCTCCTAAAATCTTACAGGTACCTCAAATTCCCTTTAGTTCAAATACCCACCATGAGACTTCTATGTTGATACTAATTTCCCAGCATCTACAAGAGAGCCATGAATCATCCTGGGTACCTTTAAAGATGTTTCTCGTACCTTTCATGACAACACTGACTAAGCCAAGGAACACGGTATAAGCCTTAGATCAGGTAACATGCTCTTGGACACGTCAGCCTCAGTGTCAAAATTTAACACCAAAACTAGCACCATCTCCGGCTTGTATGTCACGCTATGCTACATCTAGTTATCTTTGAAATACTGCTGCAGCTAAATACTGTCTTGATCTGCCAACATTAAGAAGTGACACCACAAGTATTTCACAACATTGTCATTTTTGCTAAATGTGAACACAGTATTTAAAAACTGATTTGTCCGATTTCAGTTTCCATCAGCCTTTCTGTAGATTACCACTCCCTCAAGCAGATAAAACAGCTCTCCAGGACCCACACTTTTTTCTTCTGGACTTTAGCTAAACAATCTGATCTGCAGAAGATCTTGGACATTTTTCCATTCTCTGACTACTTTGAGAGTGTCTCAAATGAAGTTACACATGTCTAGTTCCAGTCTCAATTACATTACAACCACCACTTACCACTTCTCTTTACACATAAGGATTGCATTAGCCCTTCCTGCTAGGGCAGTAACCACACACAGAGGCATCTGCTTACCACAATCACAAAATCCTTTATACAGCCACTGTTTTCCAAGATACTGTCCCATTCTGCAGTTATGGCCTTTATTCCTTTTTAGCCAAATTACAGCACTGGATCTAGTCATTAGCAACTCAGCATCTGACCAACCACCCGTCCCCCATTTACCAATATCACCTAACCAGTTCGATTATAAAGACGAGAACATTTTAAAGCTCTCGTGACCTAGCCTACGACAGAAGTTTCAGTGCAAAATTAAACATACTACTGAATGTATCCCTGCAAGCTTATGTACTCTCATTAACCTCATTCTCCATGTGAAATTCCAAACCAGCTGTGACCACGTGACAGCAAACAAGTTGCAAACAGATTATACATTCAGCGTATGCAATATAATCCTTACCCAGCACAGGCTTGCAGACATGCCAACATAGTCGCCAAGGTTTCTGGAGGAAGTTGAGCACTTTTGGGCTGATCTTTTTCTGGAGCAAGGCCACCAAGGATAGATGGACATCTTCTCTTTAAGAAAGTCATACAGGCCTGGATGAAGGGCTCCTGAGGGAAAACAGTTATCTTAATCTCCTCAAGTTGCATCCAAGCCACTATTTCAAACTTGGCAATTGCACCATGGAAAGAATTGCACTAAGCTATTATAGTTCAGTGAAAACGCTGAACTATCAGACCATGGACACTTTCCACAACTTTAAAGCTACTTATGAAATTGTTAAAGTGACTTAAGTTAGTCACTGATAAGAATGCAGAAATAAAAAGAAAAATCCTGCTTTACCCCATGCTCCCGAATTTTATCTGTGAGCCATTTGTCAAGTTTGAGGTATTCCCGTCGAGAGGCAAGTGCAGCAAGGTCAATAACAAAGGCAAATGGCGTACCATTTAGCAGCATTGACAAGGCCTAAAGAAAAAAAATCAGAAGACTACTAGTGAAGACACATGGATATCCTTTCTCCTTTCTTTTCTAATCCTCATATACTTTTTAGTAAAGAAGTCTTGCTATCACATGCTGCTATGCTTTCTTGGTCAACAAAAAGATTAGTACTATCAGCTTCAGTTACTTACAGCTTGCTCATGAGACAAATAAGCAAGAGCTCTCATTTGAAATAATGATCCTGCTTTCTTTGAAGTGACCTTGTGCTGACAGTTTTAAATTCCTCTATATGAAAATCCACCAGCAACTGACTGAGAGCTACCAAGTTGACAATGCAACAAAATTAATCAGGAGAGCCTAGCATAGCCCTGCAAACAGGCCTCAACTCCTTCAGAGCCACTTTGAATGCACCTACTGAAAGTGTTCCTCTTTGAACACCATAAGTGCTACAACAAAACTGACTTCAAGCTTCCAGTACCTCAAGGGGGCCTACAGGAAAGATGGGGACAGGCTGTTCAGCAGGGCCTGTTGTGATAGGACAAGGGGTAATGGGTTTAAATTAGAAGGAGGTAGGTTTAGATTAGATATTAGAAAAAAAATTTTTTACAATGAGAGTTATAGAGCACTGGAACAGGTTTCCTAGAGAGGTGGTGGATGCCCCATCCCTGGAAACGTTCAAGGCCAGGCTGGATGAGGCTCTGAGCAACCTGATCTAGTCAGGGAGGTCCCTGCTTCTTGCAGGGGGGTTGGACTAGATGACCTTTGAAGGTCCCTTCCAACCCTAACCATTCTATGATTCTATGATTCTATGATCAGCTGGTGCTCTTGCACTGTAAGACACCCAATTATTTTGCATCTAACTTTAGGAAGCAATAAGGGTCTCAAAGAAGTCAGCCACAACTTCCAGTCTCTTTTGTGAATATGTGAACACTGAAAAGTAGCAGTATTCTTAAGAAATCCACATTCCCTTCAGCTTAGCAATGCCACCTTCACAAATATATGAAGGATATTTTCTACATTCTCATTTCAATGGTGTTCAAGGTCAAAACAATCAAAGCTCTTCCTGGATTTACAGTGCATTCACATAGCAAGCAGTTCTATTATGTTGCTTCCCAAGTTACCTGTCAGCTAAGCCACAATGACCAGCTCCCCTGCAAACATCAAGTAAAACATCTCAGGTTCACAACTGGAGAGGCCAGAAAGCATCTGTGGTCAGATACCGCAACTCAGCTGAAGAGCACTTAAATTCACATGAATACAGGCTGGGTGTTTTGTTTTGTTTTATGATGAGGTACGGCAGCAACAACTGAATTCAGACATGCTTAGTAATCCTTACTAAATTAGTCACATCTAAGTTAAGCTTAGCCTTTGTTAAAAGATGAGCAAGCCTGCATAAGACAACACACAGAAAATAATGGCAGTGTTTTGCAAAACTCACCTTCAAGTCTTGTGCCACATCAAGAATACGTGACAGTTTTGCCTGGTCATACTGCTCCCCTCTCATGTACCATTCTGCCATTGCATGCATGATAAGCTGACGAATCGAAGGAGACTGACCCTACGGAGAATTAAATTAGGATTGTACGTCATGCCTCAAGGGAAAGGAACTCTGTGATCACTCAGTAGGATTTTGCCTCTAAAGCTTAACTTGCAAACATACTTACTCTTTAGCTTCAGAACTTAGCTTCCAAGTTGGGCTTTTTGGGCAATAATAAATTATCAAGGAGCTAAAACTGAAGGATGTAGAATGACTATGAATGGTATGTACATCTCCGTCTCTTTCCTACCACTGTACAGGTCTAATTCCTCTCAATTGCAGAGAAATTACTTTTGGAATATGCAAATCATTTACAAACGTTGTGCCTGACATGATGTTCTGAAGTGAGAACTGCAATGGCACACCTTAACACGGAAAGCACAGCATCCAGCTCTTTGCTCACATAAGGGCAATCTTGAACTACATACAACACAATTAAGATTTTGATGGCAGTAAGGGTTTTGCTTAAACGCTGTCTCATCTGGGGAAGTGAAACATCAAGTTGTGGAGTGGCACCATGTCACATGGCAGCCATCATTTTGTATTTTATTCTGAAGCCTACCCTTCAAAAAAAATTGCATATTCTGCCATTTCAAGACCTTAGGCAAAAAGCATGTCGCTTCTATCCTACTATCCTACCCTCCTCCATTCTTCAATTTAAAGACTTTTATCAGGAAAAATACAAAACATTCTTAGCACTTCAGCAAGCAAATAGCCATAATTTTGCAGTGAATGTGGATTGAGACCTCAGAGGTGAAGTTTTTTATCATTAACTCTACTTTATTGAACAGGGTAAGACATTTCCTAATGCAGATTCCCTCTCACCCCATAGGCTTCCTCTGCCTTAAGTTTCTTCTTTTGACTCTTATTTGCTTCACTACCAGTGGACACAACAATGAAGGTCATACCAAAAGGCAAATTCATAACAGTTTGCCCATTAAAAGCACAGGATTTGCATACATAGTTACCCCGTCTCTCCGTGTAAGCTCTCCCTGAAGAAGGTCAGCAGCCAGTGCTAAGTTTTCAGAAAACACTCTAGACTTAAAACTTACGATATAAGCAGTTTCCTTATACCTAGAATAACCTCCATTTTTTAGCAAGTACAATGGAGATTATTTTGGTTCAAATCTCCTCACCTCTTACTGCTTGAAGTTTCTACACTTTAAATGTGTGAGGCTGAGAAGCTGAGGGCGGGGTGGGGGGTGTGTGTTGCTCTTGTGAGGTCTGTGTTCTTACTGTTTTTTAAAAATCAAACTTTGGTCAACTTTTTTAACCTTTCAGTTTTATGCAAAGAGTCAAACTTAACTTTGGTGTCTCTACTTTTCTAGGAATATGGTCTCAGTGAACATTTCTTTGTTCTGAATACACCCCCCCAAAGAAAATCAAATCACAACAGTTTGCTTCAAGATGGGAAGGAGGCTACTCATATTACTTTGCATAAACCACGGATAATTTACATCTTGGGTTTTAAATTACCCAGTTCATAAACCACTACAAGCACTGTTGTTCTAACTGTTCAATCTATTTAAGAAGCTTTCAGTTACACAAACTACCGGCACGCTCCAGTGAAAATACTTACCTGTCCATGCCACGCATAGTGCAAGATGATAGCAGAGTTGGGATGGTTGCCGAGGAAGATTGGCATGAGCGTGGAGATGAGTTCATGGCGCAAGGTATGCCACGACGTGTTGATCTGCAGTAAGGCCAAAACCAACATATCTGGGCAATGCTTGATAGGAAAACTGAAGAGCTGCTTAACCTGCTCGTACTGTCCCACTTCTGCCAATCGTAATAGAGATTCAATCAAGTCCAGGCTCTTCCTAACAAAAGAAAAAAAAAAAAAACAAATAGACAAGCCTCCACAAAAGTTACACAGTAGTTAGATTACAGGATCCAGGATTCAAGCATTTTGTAGCAACAACTGTAAGCCAATCTGATATCGCAACTCTTATACAATTAAGCATACAAGAACATTCTTAACCATGAAAAAAAAAAAACCACGCTTTTTTAATAAACATATTTAAGAGCTTCTTATTCTGTTAAGGAAGAGGGAGAATTGAAAGCTGCTGTTGAAAAAACTCAGCTTGAGGTGGGTCACTTAAGTAATTTAACTTGAAACACACTTCCAGAAAGAGAATACATTGTTTTTCTACACTTGAGAGTCTCCATCTGTGAAACTTAGTGAAGATAATTCTACTTGTTTTGCCTGCTTTCCAGACAGGTAACCATTGCTGCTTTCTCACACTTTACCCATATTCCCCATCCTCCAAATCCCTATTTTGGGCCATACTGCGGCAATTGAAGCAACTATCTTCACTGAAGTCAGCTACACAACTATAGCAAAAAGAAGGGACATAGAAAGGTCAGCTCAGAAAGTCACACTAGCCAGCTTTTATGCAGTAACAGCTATAAAAAATTGCTATTTAAATCCCAGGACTTATTTCATACCAGTGGAGCAAGCTTCTCTAAAGTCATCCTGGGAAAGACAGATTTAAATTCCTGCCTCCTCCATCCCCTCCTCTCAGATCTCAGTTATCTGCCAAAATACATTAGCAGAAATTCTTCAACCAGAAGACTCCAATAAAAGAAAGAACTGGCAGTAAGTTTTCAGATAGTATGGAAGTACATAGGAAGTTCTGGTAATATGAGAACTTTCAAACAAACATGGAACAAATACCAATGGCTGTTCTACTGGGATGTACACACAGCTACAAATAAATCTGGTTGCATGAAGATAAAGCCACATTTGACTAGACAAACAATCTTACTCTAACTGTAGGTATGAAAAGCAATTGAGAGCAGGTTTACCATGTGGCAATTTCTCGATTGTCATCCTCTGGTGGTGCTTTCAAGATGTCTGTGGCAACAGTATGACAAGGGTAGTCAGCAAAACAGAAGATGTCAGGGTTTATGAGGGAATGTTGAATGAAGGAGAGCTGGAATAAAAGACAAAAAATAATTCAGATGTTTAGAGCTTCAGGTTCCTTCCACTTTATCAACTCACACACTCCTGAGAACGATACAAATCAAAAAAGCAGTAGAGATTAACCAAGATTTACTATCAATGTGTTTTCCATAAGACTGAACATCACATTTCTCCTCCCGTGATGTCTGAAAGTGACAGATACAGCTGTGCTGGCAGTACTTGTTTGCACAAAGCTGTAGCCTTTTTGTGTAACCAGGTAAAAACCTCACAGCACAGCCATGCAGCAACAGTTCTATGCTGAGCTGCATTACACACCAAAACTCTGCAAAAACAAGGTGTTGTCACACCTGGATACGGCAAGTGACCATCTCCTCCCAAACAACTCAGACACTGTTCAATTAACAGACCGTACTTCAGGAATATATCCGAGGTCTATGACTTACATGCCAATTTCTCAAGTGTGGCTTGTCTAAAAAGTCACATTACCAATCCACATTTGCCTCTCAAGAAATCCAGGAACTTCACAAGCGTTGTACAGATACAGCAGAAACACTGATGAACCTACCTGGCCCTCTGCATGCTTCCAAGGTCTGTATATGGCATTAACTGGGAAAACTTCCATGCCCAGCCCTCTCTGGATGCCAAACACTACAATATGCAGGCCCTTGCTGTCACGAATCTGAAATCCTGGATGGTCCAATTCATAGGTTACTACTTTGAAGTCCAGACTAGGATTCTGCAACCAGAAAAATAAGAGTAGTCAGCCTTGAACAGTCTTCAGAACCATCCTGTAAGAACCCCCACTTCATCAGTACTTTATCCAGCTTAACATCCACCCAGTTGAAAGCCAGGCTTTTGTTTAAAAAACCCCTAAGATCTAGATAGCTGTGAGAACTGAATGCAAAAGCTAATGTTTGAAATTAGCCTGTGAGACTGCACTTCCCCCAGCACTACAGGCAGTAGCTGTCCATCCTTCCAAACATTTCATTAACAAGTCTTAAAAAAAAAAAATAATCCAAACACATAGCTCCTTTCTCAGCATGCTAACTCATTCCTTTGGCAGGCTTCCATTTGCCCTCTGGGGTCTGAGCCGCTGGCAGGCAGAATTCACTCTTCCTTTTGAAGAATGTACGCTGCAAGTACTTGCAAAGCACCTACTAGATTTTCAGCATAGTGTGAAACCATTGGGATGAGGGAGCTTGGAACTACGGCCATTGTGGAACACAGACTGCTCATCTCCGAGACAGGCGAGCACCAAAGACTAAGCTAGTTCTATGTTCCAAGGTTTAGAAAAACAAAAATAGTGATTCCTGCATCGATTAGAGGGAGCATACAGTAAAAAATTCACCCCGTATAAGACAGGCAAAGGAAATGGTACTCATGTTTCACTGGGTTAATTACAAAAATTGCTGCTTTTAAAGTGGTGGAAAAAACTTTCTTATTTCTGAAGTGTCATTGCACACAAGAAGCATGTAGAGTTTTGAAATGAGTAGCAACATAAATATTTTGCTTCATTTTCATCATTAATGCCCAAAATGAGAAGTTTTCAGAACAAGGTGTCTGATGCACAAAACTTTACACTGTCAGAAGTAAGTTCTTCAAACACAAAAATCCTCAGAGAACACATGCTGAATACAGGAGCGGTGTGGAATAAATCTCAAAGTGCATTCAAGTTAGCCATTCAGGCAGCTGTCATTTTCTATAACTCCTCAAAATATTCTTCTTCATGAGGGAAAACAGCATCAATCATCTAAATACAGCAGCACAATTACATTAATGAGATTCAAAGCCATTCTGGCTGCCAGGGCTTAACAAGCTTTATACTCAGACTTAGGCTATTCTTTCAGATATTCTGCAGAAAAGATAAACATGTTCACAAAACTTACCAGCTCCTTAAGAACATCAATTAAGACCTCCACATTCCAGGTATGGGCTTGTGCTCCATCACTTTTATCTTTCCCATCACTCCAAATCCCACTGCCAGGAGCCGAAATAGACTGCAAGTTAAACACACTCCATCAAATACTAGCTAAAAATAAAGCAGACTCAAAAGCCACTAGCTATTAAACTCCCTGCAGTATGAAGGAAAGCAGAAGCTCAGACCAGTAGCACCACCAGTTCTGTACTTCTGAGAATCTTTCATTCCAGAAATGTATTAGACATTTATGGCAGAAGAGTTCGAAGTATAAGCATTGAATAATAAAAGCAATTCTTAAACTACTAGAGGCTAGCATTTTAATTCTTCATTTTCTGCTGATTAAAATATGTACATAATCCTCACACGAGTAGGCCACTCACTTGTAATGGAATACCATCCGTCAACCCTGAATGAGTTCGAGCCATCATCCCCAAAACTCTGGCAACCTGGGCAGCCGTGACTTCCCGAACACCAAACTGCATGATAATGTTGCGACATTCCTCGACGCTAAGATGCAACAAAACAAGAGACCTTAGTACTAACGCAGGTTTCACTGTGGCACAACACAAGACAGACAGACCAAAACAAGATCTGTGAGTACAGCTGGGACAGCACAGACTGTTGGGATAAACTAATTGCTAACTGTAGAAGATGACCATTTACTCAAGTTGTCAGTCAAATGATCCACCATAAAAATTCTAGGACAAGCAAGAAATTCAGTAGCAAGTCCAGGCTATTATTTCATGGAATACACAGTGCCAGGTACTCAGTTCAAAGCTAGGTCTACTTAAGCGACAGCGAGAGATGTTTCACAGGCTATGCTGTCACAGTAAAAGCACAGAGTAGGCTTAGCACTGTTTTCTGTTAAAAGCACTTCCACGTACTGACCTCTGACGCAGAGCTTCAGAGACTAGAGTTTTCTGCTCGCTAAAAGTGAAATCAAGGCTTTGAGAACGCACGTTTCTGAATTACGTGCACTGTTCAAAGGGGGAGCTGTGAAAGTATGCCTTTTAGCCCAGCGCAAGTCACGTCTCTGATCAGAGGTCACTAGCAAAAAGCTTCAAGGAGCCAAAGAGCAAACAATGAACAGATGCTTAAGTTCCAATTTTAGAACTGAAGGCCTTTTTTGCAATTGTTATTTCACTTTATGAGCACTATAATTAGGCCAACAAGTTAAGATTTATACAGCATCAGTATAGACAAAACTGCTTTATTAACAGGTACATGTCAACAAAGAAAATTTTCAGTATCTTCCAACACATTTACACTGTGTTTCCTTACTTCACTGTTTAAACAGAAACTTATGTTACTATCTTTGAGATTTTATCAACTCCCAAAAGTAGTCAATAGTTTTTTCTTTTAAAATACAGAATCATTTACTTCTTTTAGCTTATGCTTCCTAAGTGAATCTTCCTTTAAAAAAAACATTAGGTTCATATTGAGAGCTAAGATTAAGTCCTCCTTCAAGTCCAGCCACATACTTGGAGGCTTCTGTTATCCTTACCAGTATTAGAGGGCTATCCTAAATCCTTAAAAACTGCATTCAAAAATTGAGCTGGATTTGTGCAGATAGCAGATATACAGCAGGAAATAAACCTGTAATATATTCAAATTAACTCTTCAATAGATAGCTTCTGGCTAAAATTTAGCTTTTCCTTGCACTTTTCTAGTAACTATTTAAATCCACATAAACAAAAAGCCCATGTAATGCAACACTTGTGCTATAAGCAAAGATCTTCAGGCCTGCTGACAACACTCCTGCAAACCACACAGCTCTACGGATGACAGCCCCTTTCACACGGCTCTAGCAAGTCAACAGAGCTGCCCAGCTGACATCTGAGACTGGGGGCAGAGAGCAAGAATGAGGAACGCTACTGAAGAGGAGGGCAATGCATCTCTACGAATATATACACGAACCTGAGTTTAAGACAGTTGTATTTTTTACCAAAATAAGCCTAAGCGAGCAAAGACTGATGTAGCTGTCGAGATACTCTTGCAATTCACAATCATTATTAGATTCTACAGCTACAAGTGGTCTCAGTTATACTGTGTACCACACTGATCAAAACCCAATACAAATAGAAAGCTGTTGCTCGTCAACTCTCCTGAAATGAATCTATTCCCTTCAGAAGTTCTGTAATCTATTTCATGCAGATGGTGAGCTAACAGGAGTCTGTCACAAGAGCAATGTTCTTCCAAAGATCTACCTGGAATTTATGCCTACCTAGCCATTTTGCTTTTATTTCAAAAATGGGTGATGGTCAAATTCTTATAAAACCTTCACAAGGAATCTGAATACCTTTACCTAGCACTTCTTACCGTCCCAAAATCCCACACAATATCAGACATGCTACACACATGAGAAGAAAGCAAAATATAAAACAAGAATCAAAACAAAACAAAATTATCTCATAATACTTAATGAAGTTCTAGTTATTTCAGTACTCCAAGTGTTCATCTTTTGCCTCACGAAACAAGAAGGAAAACCACTGCCATCCAATTGCTTGAAAATTACATTTTCCTACAAACCTTGCACAAAAGCCATAGCCAACTTCTTGCATGAAATCTGCTAGAGAACTCTCCATCATTGTTTTGGCTATCCCTCCAGAATCAGGCAGGATCCTGTCCATTAGAATGTCCCGTTTTTCAGGGTATAGGAGTGGTGCAAGCACCACAGGGCAACGCTCCTGGGGAAAATCTAAAGGCAAAAGTAGCAAAAAAGTGTGAAAAAACCAAGAACCAGTTGCATGCAAGTCACTATTCAAAATAAACAACTTGACTCCTGTGCTAGTTTCCCTGCTGCTGCAGAAATCAAGGGGGCACTCACGCAACATTCCTCCATCCCACCTCCCAGTTCTCTATTGGCACCTGGATATTCCTAGAGAACAAGAATGTAGAATAGGCTAGGTTCATACAGGTTCACTGCAGCTGCGCTGGTGGTACGTTTAGAACTACAGATTGTCACTAACAGCAGTCATCCAAAAAAAGCACAGAGCAGGAAACAATACAGCAGTACAGCAAAAGCCTCTCCTCCAAATCAGGAAGTTTTAAGAAACAAAGGAGCTGCTATTGAGTTTAAGCAGCCTGGCAAATCTAAACCAGGCACTTGGGCATGGAAAGAGAGAATAGTCTCTTCTTCCTTTCAGGGAAGCAAAGTTTAAGGGAGATATAGTAGAGACAGGACCAGATGCTTGGATGGGAGTTCTGCTCACAGTGGCAAGCAGCAAAGACACCTTACAGGTGGCTCTTCCTGAGACAGTATCATCTTTAATATGATACACATGTCTCCATACCCTTCAGGACCATTCAGAGAAGAGCTCCCAATTTCCCAAAGCAAAGCGAGGGGAATTACAGAAGCTAATACACTTATCTCTATTAAAGTATGAACTTATGAAGAAGTTACACTTAAACAAATAGAACAAATATTTTGATCTTGTACAAAAGTTGCCTTCCTCTAGGTCTGTGTAGAACCAAGGAGTGGGTTGAGTTAAACTCAAATTTGCTTTGAGTTTAAATCCTCCTTATTCTGATGGGCTTTCAGCACTGTTGTTCCAGAAGAGACCACCACATCAATAACATCCCCTGCTGTCACACAAGGGCCACAGTAGCTTCCAGGAGATGAACCAGAGTTTTATTCAAAAGCACATCCCTCACTGCGCTAGCGTTTCCTCAGAGATCGTAATGTGTGTTCCTCACACTGTAGGGAGTTCCAGCTACAGCGTACTGAGTTGCTTTAGTTAAATCCACAAACACCATCCCACACAAGCAAGCACAGATTGGAATACCCTCTACTTAATGCATATTTATCACAACCTTTAAAAACCCAAGCATGAGATCACATTACTACTCTTGGAAAGCAAAACAGTACATTACAGCCAGATGCCACAACAGTGATATTTTTCTGTCAGCTTAGCGTTATGAAAATTTACTGAGTTCTACCTCACCAAGCTCCCCACCATTTTCAGCAGCAGTCTGCACTGACAGTAAGTTAGAAAAATCCATTTGAAAGTCTGCATTAAGTCAGGCTTCCAGAACACCACACTTACCTCTACGTAATGTTTTGAGGAAAGCGTCAATCTGTTCCTGTCCTACCCCAAAGGCTCCCTTCTGCCCAAAAAGGAGATGGGAGAGGAGAAGGTGCAGGACCTCTATTGCAATATCTTGGAAGCCACCTTCTTGATTTCCACTGACGTCCGCGTCAATGTAAGAGCGCAAAAGATCCGGGAGTTTCTGTTTGATAAACTGGGCAGCTTTTGAAAACAAAAAGAGGCTAGAGTCAAAACCCAAAGTTTCTTTTTCATATGAAGACTTTTTAGCTAGGCACCATTCTCCTAATCTGAGTTTGTTCACCACAAGCCACAACAGTTCAGATTTAGATAAAAAAATATTTAAATAAATACAAATAATATTTAAATAATAAAAACTTAAGAAAAAAAGTCTCACAATCCATATCTCGGAACTCAAATATTAATGAACAACTATAAGGCGAGGTACAACAGTACCTCAATTGGATTCACTTAAACTTCATATAAGACAAGATGACTGTTCTATCTACTGCCCCTCTCAAAATGGTATTAAGACTTCAATAGTGCTACTGATTGCACAGTCTTGCACTACTCAGGTCACACAGGCACACATCCATCCATCTACAAAGTCCACTGCTTAAAAAGAAAACGGTGTCCCAGCAGCAGTTCTGGAAACTTCACTTACCAAAACCTCGCAGATCTGAGCTGAAAGAGTTCAGTAAAGCGAGACCAAAAATCACCTACAAACAAGAACAAATGTCATTGTAAGAGGACATCATCCTTTCTAACAAGCACAGTCAAAAAGCATAAAAATATTTTTTAAATAAATGTTCACCTACCTCTTGAACTTTACTTAATTTGATGACTTTACTCAATTGGGCAAACAAATGGGGTGAAGGCTTTAGACTCTGAAACAGGTAAAAAGAGTTAAATGGAAGTTGTTACATGATTAGTCTCATTCGTAACGTGGCAGGCTATCCAGAGTCCATTTGCAGGACAGGAATATTAGTAACTATTCTGCTGTAAGTTAACACAAAGCTTATGTGGCTCAACAAAGCATCCTGAACTATTTTTGGATACATCTAGACTTAAAGTTTCTTCCACATATCCCACTCTTTCACTAAATCCCCATCATGGCTTTCATATTGAAAGAACAGGAGCACTGATGATTTATTTTGGTTCTGCTTGCCACAAACAAGCCACAGAATACTAATGTTAGACTAAGCTTTAAAATTAGTTTGCAGTCATTCTGAGTGATGGAGTAACTTCTTCAGATTAACAAAACAACCCCCAGTTTCTGTGCAAACTCAATATTTGAAGAATTCAGTAGCACCAACCTTAGCCATAAAAAAACTCCCACAGGAAAAACACAAGTGAAAACCAGCTGGTTTCCTACAGACCGATTCACAGGAGTTTCTGATACGGGGATACCCTTCAAGAAGCATACAAACCTTCTGATAGTGCAACGGATTGTCAATGGCGTAGGACAGCGTCGAGATAAAGTTTGGTTTTGTAATCAGCGACGCACACTCCTGGATCAGAAATTGAGTCTGAAAAAAACAAGATAACTTGAACACTCATATTATTTGCTAACAGGACAATAAAACAAAAACTTCTACTGTTCACTGCGTGCAGTAAAACTAAACAAAGATAAGGTGCTTAAGTCTTGTAAGTGCCCAAATTCTCTTTAACATTAACTAGTTTGTTATTCAAGTTTTCTTTAGATTTAGTTTGGTTTCTCTTTTAAGACTGAGAAAGTGATCACACATTCTCCATCATGCGTGCAATATTTCATTTTCTTTAAGCATCCTCATACATTTCAATACACGATCTAAGAATATCTGATTCTTGTTTATGAGCTAAAAAGTCTGTGGCAAAGAGTCACAGAGTGTCAACACCCCTGAGAATGGACATAGCCAGCACCAGAAGTGCCAATTAGTGGATCTGGACAAAGTTTTAGAAGACAAAGAAAGGCTTTCACAATAGAGCACTGCACATGGCAGAAAGCTTCAGGACAATTGCTCTGTTTTTCCAGATCAAGGGATTTTAAGAGTCAGATACCAACAATTTGTCATCTTCTGACTTGAGGACTAGCAAAACGTGCTTGCAACTGGAAGGCCATATACCAGAAGTTTGCTTGAAGCTACTCCCTCTAACCTGCCTTTGTGCTTACAACGGATCAAATCCTATTGTGGATTTTGAAGAACCAAAACAAACAAGCAGATGTCTCAATGCAAATTGTACCTGATGAAAATCTTTGCCACTGCTTTTACCATCGCCACTGAAATCCACGTGCGAGAATAGACAGCGTAGTAAATGCCTGTCTGCCTCGGGACCGTGCCTATTCACAATCTGAAAGAAAAAGAATCCAAAAAACAACCTGGTAGCAAATAATCTTTACAGAGCAACATCTGGGCCTAGTACTGTGAATACAGCAGTACTTCTAATGGTTAAGTCACCTATAGTTTTAACAAAACTGCTAAAAATGTTCCTTTTTTATCAGTAACCTAGAAACCATGTCATCAACCCTCTTTGCAAATGAAAAGTATAAACTAAGAGATCCAGAAGAAATCTAGACACAAGTCATTGACACAGAAGTTATCTATTTCATGGGTAGTATTCTTAAAAAGCTAAAGTAAAAAGGGGTTTTCAAATCACCAAGAGGATGATTTCAAGTTTCTCTGCCACCAAAGCAGCCCAGAATCCACACAGTGCCATGCCCTCACTTTTTCTCATTTTCTTCCCCACAGGTACAATGCCTAACTCCACATGAGGACAGCCTTGGGACAGCTTGCACCTCTGTGCTATGCCTATGTAGCAGGAATTTATCCCAGAGACAAACCACCATATAGTATCTTCACTGATCTTGCAGGCAGCTTCTATGTTGTCTCCTGACTGCCATCGACTGAGTTGACTGCCATTACTCCAGGGTCTTTTGAGACATAAAAGGAATACTACACAGGAAGTGGTTCCTACCACCTAAAGAAGAAAGTTGTTCTCAAACTTACTCATCAGCAAGCTTTAAAAATCAAATACCACATACTGAGCATCTTCAGCTGAAACCTTTTACCAAGTCTTTCCCTTGTCATTAGAGTTCATTCAACTGAATTCTATACCTCAGTCATAAACAGGTGATCTGCGTTTGTTAATCTGCAACACCTACCATTCATTACTAAATCTTAACAACACTGTTACATTTCTGTTAGCATCCCCCATCATTTGCCTTCAGTTTAACTCCTGGCTATAGATCAGCTCAGCAGCTTGTTGTTTGAAGGATACCTTCAGTTTGTTTCAGTGCTTATTCAGTTCTTTAAACTGTTTCTAACCAGACAGCAATACTTGTTTTTAATAAAATCCATACTGGCAGAAATTGAAAGTCACTTAATCACCATTAGCTTGCTTCTTTTGTCCAAACAGTAGCAGCTAACTTTAAATCCAACCTTCATCTATTGGCAAAACTTTGGCCATTGTTTCCCCCTTTTTAGCTGCAGGACAGACACAACATGTGCCAGTACAAACCAGCAGCTCTGCCTCTGCTCCGAGTGCCTCCACCAAGCCCACTGCTTCACCCTGTCATAAGCATCCTTGTTGGCTGGTAGTTTCTTTGTGCAAAAAGACAAACAGCATTGCTTTAGGCTGTGTCTGCTCCAGCTCTGCTGTTTGTGATTGTTCTCATCTCAATTCTTCTACCGTTATCTGACACTATGCTTCCCTTTCCCTCACAGCCTGCTTATTCCAGTGGCTGCCAAGCTTTGTTCTGCTGGAAAGAAACATCTGAGTCAGATACAGCTCTGCTTCTTGACCAGAGGCTAGAATATAAATGCTCGTGGTACGTCAGTCCAGAGCAAACAGCCCACTCCTGTTACGCTGACAGCCATCCTCCATGATTAGGTAGGAAGATGCTCAGATTGGTGCAAAAGGCAGCAAAATCGCACTGACAGCAAATTCTATAGTTAGCTCGGGCTTCAGAAAACAGGCAATCCCCATGAAATACACAGATTTAGATGGGGTAACAAGAGTGGCATGAAGCTCGATCAATCTGCGAGGGACCAAGATGAATTCATCAAAGCAGATGGATGCAGAAGAAAACTACATGCTAAAGCCATCGACACAACCTCTCTGCATCAGAATTAGATTGCTTCCTTGCATCAAAGTAACTTCACAAGGTTAACAATTTGGAAATTCAACACATGGAGAGGAGGGGAAGAGAAGGCTACAAGTGCAGTGTAGCATCTTTCAACTCTAACTACATTCACATAAAAGCTTTTCCAGGAAACAGGAAATGAGAATTGCTAGCTTTCCCGCAGAAAGAGCTGAAAGAAACCTTTCTATTGGCAGCCTTCATGCACATTTACAAGACAGTGTACTCAGCCATAAAATAATCTGTAAAGACTGATTTTTTTTTTTTTTTATTTATTTATTTTTTTTTACCATGAAGATGGCCAAGCACTGGCACAGGCTGCCCAGAGAGGCTGTGGAGTCTCCATCCATGAAGATAGTCTAAAGCTGTCTGGACATACTCCTGGGCAACCAGCTCTGGGTGACTGTGTTTGAGCAGGAGGTCAGACCAGGAGACCTCGAGAAGTCCCTTCCAACCTCAACCAGTCTGTGACTCCGGATAAAGTTTGAGCTGCCCATATTTGGATTTATCATAAAGACACAAGTTGGATTTTGTTTAGGCAAATACAGTATTAGATCAAAAATAACTCTGCTTTTCCAGATCCAGACAATTTTGCTTTCCTAGAAGAATCTGTTTGCAAAGCCCTTCCCTCCTCTCCAACCAGGCTCTTCTTATCAATACTTCAGGAAAAGGAGACCACAAAACACTCACTTCAGAGGAAGCCATTCTTTAGAATTTGTCTCTCTGACAAATGCATAAAAAGGTGTTTTTTTCTTTTTAACATAGATTGTATTTCTAAAGCAGTCTTAAAGTACCACCTATGTTAAATGACTACCAAATGCACGTTTAAGTATAAATCAGTTCCTCAAGCTTTGCCACTGTTATGCTTGCAAGTGATGTATTTAAATGCAAGTGTCATTTTGGTCAGTTGTGACAATAACACCTCCAAGTAGGTTTTCCACATACTCTGTATGCTTAGATACAAGCTTTCTAAAATTGAGTGAATTATGCCAAAAATTTTCACCAAGCAGTGTACAGTAGGACAAACAGTTAAAGCATGCACATATCTCTTCAGCCATCTAGGAGAAAATTGTATTAGCAACCACAAAAGTAGAGTAATACCAGGAAGTTTAAAAAAAAAAAAGACACGGGATCATGGAGATTTTAGGAATTTAGTCTTGAAAACCCAGATCTAATAACGAACATACACAAAACAGTCATTTCCACAGAGGGGTTTCCAGCACCTCACAGTGAGTCTAACAGGCCCGCCATGAAGAATAAGGAATAATCTGTCCCCATTTTAGAGATCTATATTCCAACTAAATGGCAGATCAGCGATATTTTCTCCCAAAACAAACACATGTTTATCATCCTTTACGTAAGTGTTCATGACAGATCTGCAAGTCATACTTCAGTCACACCTTGCTGCAAAAATTGTCAGTTGAAACCAAGAGTGATTGAGAGGACAGCACGATCTCAGATGAGCCTCTTGCAAGTACTAAACTTGCAAAAACATAGAAACTTTACAAAAGTTAAAAGAGATTAATTCCCTTTCATTGCTTACAAGACAATTTTAAGCAGTGAATACTGCTGAAATAATTCCCTCTCACCTCAAGATAAGTAATGAACACATTTTTAAAGTTATCTGTTACCAGAAACTCACTCTGCTTAAGCCCTCTGGCCTCCTTATCTGATTCAAATCACTGCAGGACTGTACTAGTGTAAAAAAAAAAAAAAAAAAAAAAAAATTAAGTGGCCCAGCTGTCTGCTGGGAACTGAACTAAAACAGTTTCTAAAACTGGCTCAGTAACATTCACTTCCTCCTAAGCATTCCTCTGTGGATAATACTTTTCAGTCCATCCAGCTAGCCAGAGCTATTTTTAAAAGGGTCAGTTAAATCAGAATTCTTGCCCAGATCGTAGATATTTGAGTTTCCATCTGCACTTACCCTGCCTGCCTTCTGAAAACCCAGGGCTAAGAAAGTCAGTTTGGCTTCACTACCAAGCCACACTTCATCGAATGATACGAGAAGCAAAAAACTTCCATCCAAGGTAAGTGAAAGCATTCAGATGTAAGTAACCAGGCACTCAGCTTTCAGTGCAACAACACTGAACAGCTAATGTATACGTTCCCCTCCCTCTCCTAATCAGTGTTCTATGGAACATCTAAAAGTTGAGAGATTTAACCTGAAGGAGTTAAGAAAGCTTTGCATACCACACTCCAAGAGCAACAGTTATTCCTAATATTCAACTACAAAGTTAATACTGGTCTCAGCTCTGAGCTGCCACATTCCATGATCTGACAGATGAAGTCACCAGGAGTATCAGAGACACGAGCTGTGATTCTCAACACCATGGAAAACAGTGCATAACAATGCACACGAGAGCACCGCAGAGTAAATTCAGATGGCAAGAGAAACTCCATTTGACGCTCCCACCTTCTCTTTCCAAAGTTTCCTTTGCAGCATCATTATCTTACTTACATGCTGTATTTCCTGCTGGCTGGCTCGGTAGTTTTTCTTGGTTAAATTGTCCACCAGGTAGCTGATTTGAGACAAGGCCAGCGAGAGCGAGTCAAGATTCATTGCTGGTTGGGGCGGAAGCAGGCGGCCGAGCCCGGCGCAAAATCACCATTATTCCCCTTTAGTCACCTCAGAGACAGGTTAATTTTTTTTCCCCCAGTTAGCCTGTATCTGGTTCTGTGTTACTTTCCTCAGCTCTTCTTTCTCAGTTGTCTTCCTCTGTTCTGAAACATGGCACCTGAAAGACAATATTGCAGTAGGCTTAAGTTCTGTAGCAACTACACAGCTATGTTTTAGGCACTGCTGTTATCTTGTCATGGAATCAGGCAATTTAAAATATGTTTTTTAGTTTTTTTTAAAAAAAACAAACTTTAAGCTGTTTATACAATGTCAAAAATAGTGGTTTCTCTGTATTTTCTACTTCCACCAGAATGCTACAGGGTGGAAAGTTAAATCCTAAAAATTCAGCATTATGCCTCAGAGCTTCTCCTTTTATATTTTTGCTTTCAAGCTAGCTTGGCAAACAAGAAAAACAAAGTTTAACAAAGAAATTGATAATACAAACACGTTTGATAGCTTAACTTAAATAAACCACTTGACTACCTATGTCCACAAGGAAAAAGAACTAGTATTAAGTTTTCACAACACAAGCTTAGTTGTTTTCACTCTACCTGACCACATTTATTCACTTCTGCATTTTGCCAGCCTGAAAGAGCCAGCACACAGCTCAGTCAGAAGAATGACTACCCTTTCAGTACTGTGAGAAAGAAGAAAACGAGAGGCATAACGAATTAGATACTACACAGCAACAACCAGAGGTCAGAATCATTCCAAGCATCAATCACAAGTTCATACAAAAAAAAAAAAAAGTGTTTTTAACCATGTACGCAATATTTTGCCTCACTGCTATAAAAGTAGTATTGCACTCAACTGCAGGCACCAAAACAAGACATTGTGAATGAGCAACACACAAAGAACTGCAATAAACTAACCCTAACATTTGGCTTATACTGAAACAGCTTTCCAGTGAGCTACAACAGCAGAGCTTGCCAGCTTAATAAATTTCTATGACAACAGAAAACTTGGCACTTGACACCTCGTCTGTTAAATTAGACCGCCAACGTGATAAAAATGCATCCCAAAGCAAGCCCTGCATAACCCACAGTCTGAGGAGTCTCAAAGGAAGCTGTAAGCTGCTCTGAGAAGCAGCACTGTCATTTATCAGAGGTGGAATCAAGCAGGAGAGTCACTGTTTTGAAGCTCTACTTGATCAAAACACAAAGGTCACTAGGCTTCGTGCCAAGAGTCTGAAGAAGCCTTTTTCAGAACAAAAACTATTACTTTACTGTCTTGGCTACATGGCCAAAACCACCAGTACATGATCTCTGCCTCATCATTGAGATGGATCACACAGGTGATGTGTGAACTTGGCACGTGTAAGGCTTAGAGCAAACCAGTTCAGAACGCAGCCCCTGCAGCAGCACGGCGTGACAGGCTGGCCGTGCTTCTGCAAGAACCAAACAGGAACAGAACCCAGGCAAGCTGAAAAGGGTCTGCTGGGTAGAACCAGAACTCTTCCCCCTCCCTCTCTCTTCGCATAAATGTCTTCCCTCACACTTAGAACTACAGCTTATTTAACATCTGCCTACAGGAGCAACAAATCCTATCACAGGTGACAAAGATCATTCTCCGCTTTGCAAAAGTTTATTAGATTAGATAAAACCATGAGTAAACTCTTTGTAAGGGAAGTAAAATAATCAACCGACTTCCAGACTTCCATTATGCCACAGAAAACCCTGCGTACAAACTCTATAAGATCTTACTCACACAAGAAAACTTACATCTCATGAAAAAGAAATTTTCGAGCAGTAATACTGAAATCATTCTTCAATGACAAGGTAGTTGTGCTATGAAAGCATTTCAGCATATGTTTAAAATTGCAGAAAGAATAATTACAGAAAACATTCATTTTTTTCTTTTGGGTACATCTGACACGCTATAATTCATTCACAAAAGCCCCATGATTGAAACAGCTTTGTAGGAAGGGGAACGGGCAAAAAAGTTAAATATTTCTCAGTATCACAGTACTCTATTGTTACTTTTAAAATAACTCTATTCCTCTTCTGCAATAATCCAGCAAATGTCACTGGGCACGGCAAGTGTACCCTTTTCAAGATGTTCTTACTGGCAAGGTGTAACATACAGGAGCAACGTAAATCTTCTGAAAAACGTCTGTTAAAAATCAAGCAGATAGACGACCATGCCACAGTACTGACACCATAAAAACCACCACAAGCAGCCACCAACTGGAATTCAGTCCCCATGAGAGCACCAGATTCCAACAACCAGCCTGAAGAACTCAAAACTCAACTACAGGATACAAACCAAAACTCCAACTTGCTCATTTTTAAGACAACAACAGAAGTTTCAGATTTTGCCTTTCAGAACTCTAGGCAGGAAACTCACATTTCTCCGGGTATTGTTCCTGGGACCAATACAAACAGCATAGCAATCACACCTACTCCACCCCAAAAATCAAGCTTTTAGGTACTAGAACTCTTGAGTTGGGCTCAGTCATAAATTTGATCCTCCCTGCTGCCACACAACACCCCGCAGAGCACTGACACTGACCATCCCACTCCACTATTTGCATCACTGTTTTCTCCCAAGAAAAGCCCAGACTAACACACTTTTAACTGCACGGAAGCTTTGCCACTTTCTAACCATAACATCTGGCAGTGTCACCAGAGAACCCAAACTGGAGTCAAAATGGGATTTTTCCTTCTCAAGGAAGCAGATATCGCGCCTCAAGAACAGAACACAATAGCTGAAGGAAACTGCTTCCTATGTATGTTCTAAATATATGGCTGCACAGTATGTATCCTGATACACAGAAAAACCTGACAGCTCTCACAAGCACCAGACCAACAGCATTTCAGAGTTTCAAATGGTGCAACATAACTTACAGTAGTCTATAAAAACCAGAGTAATTAAGGGAGCCCTGTCCAGAAGGCAGAAGTGCACAGGTACCTCTCTGGTCATCCAATGCAAGGCTAAAATTCAATTTCTACAGCACCGATTAAGAAAGCTATGAATGCTATGCAAAGCAGACTTTATTTTTAGATGCATATATTCTTAGTGGGAATGAATCTCCCTACACTGGCCTCAACAATTCAAGAAGCTTTCAATCCATGGGGCAAACCTGCCATCTTTAAAGTTTTAGAAAAAAACCAGGCCTCAGCCAGAAGGAGCTTAGAAAAAAATTTTAAATTTTCTGACAAAATTAGCAACTTTCGATTACAGTTACTATGATACAGTAATGCATTAAGCTAACAGACACAGGAGCTCTTAAAAGATTAACATTTTATGTTGTGCAATACAGCTGATTTTTAAGAGGTAGAAAATATTTACTGAAATCTGCAGTATTACATAGCCTCAACACTTTCTAAGGAAATCATCGGGCCATCAGCAAAACATTTGTCATCTATTTCAGTAGATTCCTTTCAACAGCAGAGTTCTATTGGGTTATTAAAAGATAAATACGACAACTTCAGGTAAAACCCCAAAAATCACAAAGTAGAGAGGGCCAATAAGTAACCAGTGGTCGGGTTTGACAAGAACACTACTAACCTGAAGCAGATCACTAGCAGGAATTAAGCCGTGCTGCTGAAGATGATAGACCTGAAATCTTCCAGAAATTCATAAACTGCCTTACAAAAAAAAGTAATTTCAAAAGTACTCTAAGCTGAACTTTGGTTGTTTTTTTTTTTTTTTTAGTATTTTGCATACATATGTAACTACTCCCGCTGTGTTTCAAGAAGTGCAAAGATTTCAAGCCATGTGTCCTGCATGTGGAGGACAGAGCAGCTTGAGTGACAGAAACAGCACCATGTTTGGTGATTAGGTTCCAAAGTCCTGTCAAACCCATCATAAAACATGCTAAAAGCACCACTGCTAAACTTGTTCTTCAGAACACGGTCTCTTACCCACTTCTCGAACCCACACTCAAACAGAACAGTTGGCAGAGCAGCACACCTCTCAGAAGCCCCACACGACAGGCGCTCCAAGGGGGGAAGGAGGTTTTGAATCACACCATAGTTAAGTTTCACTTCGGGATGTCTATCATATTGCAGTCTAAGGAGAGAAAAATCTTACAGTTTAAGTCACTTCAACACTAAAATAAGCTACTGATTAATTCGACTGGTTCAAATTTAGGTGTTTACACGCAGGAAAGCCACCTGAACATTCCATATACTGGAAAATGACACACAATTCCAGTCAACTGGAAGCCACGATGCTGATTAGACACGGTAGCTTCAGTTCACAGAGAGCAGCTGAACTAAGCACATATGTTTGTTCTCACACACTAAGGCCAGTTCAGTTTCAGGTTTGGAACCTACCTCAAACATATCAGGACTGCATCAATCATGACATGGCTGCTTCAGGCACTTTCACATCTCAACTAGGACTGTTTACAAAAAAAAGCCAAGAAACTCTCACTCCCTACTTTCCCTTCAGTCAAACACTGCAGGATAGTTTCCGTTGGAGAGAAGTTGAGGAAATTCAGGGACCCATTCTCAAAGGCTTTCTGCTGTTTTCCCACCTGAAAAATGTTTTAGAACAGCTAAATGCTATTTCAAAAGGCAAAGGAGAACTGCGGTATTCATATAGTAGGGATGGTTATAGAACAAAAGAGAAATCTGGTTAAAATAGTGATGCTCGCAGCCACGATTCTCAGTGATAAGAAATCCCAACAGGATTTAGCAATGACCAACCACAGGGTCACAAAACGTCACTGTCCACTCCTAAGCTATGTTTGCACAGTTTCTCTTCCACTTACTCAACTGGACACCAACAGTAGCTATTTCAGTACCAATTTAAATAAATTAAATATCTAGGAGCACTATGCTAGAAGGATAAACAGGAGTAGGTATTTCTCTAAAGAGGAGAGACAAGTAGCCAGCAAGCTTGCTAGGAGTTTAGTTTGGAGACACCGGGCCAAGAGGATCAGCAGTTAACACCAAACTTACAAAGTATAAGCACAGAATAAACAAGACAACAACAAGCCTGCAAAGGACAAACAAGTCTACAATCAACTAAGTTTGTTTCCTATTTGTAAGACAGCCACCTCACACGGTCTCATCCTGCCTGTAATCTGAGTCAATGCCAACATAGTCACCGTAGAAACAGGAAACACTTAAGGTGTGCGCACTAAGAGTCACTTGTCAGGTGTCATACCTGTTTTGTTACCTGCTTAAAAAAGTGTTCCACTGAGAACAGATGGTTCCTTCCGACAAGTGGGATGCGGAAACAGACTAAGCTTATAAGATATAAACAGCCTAAGTGTCTAGTTTTGTATTTTTCAGTATTATCTCACCACTGTTGTAAATACAGTCCAAATTGCTTGTAGTTTGTTGAAATTAACTATGACTGCTCACTAACCTTATTGCATAAGGAGAACATGGTACCACTCCAAGTTAGAGAACTATTGCAAAGAAACAATTTCTAACAATACAGCACCTGTCAAAACAGCCAAGTGTTTCTACTTCTACTTTCAATATAAGCAAGTCCATTTTACTGGGCAGCATGTTCTTAACTGGAGGATAGTGCTGAGCAGCACCTCTTCCATGTGGTCTGCAGGAAGGTTCTATCATCGGTTTGTTAACTACAGCTCAGGGCTTACAGGTTCCTTGTTTCCTTCGGGTAAGTCACAACAGTGCCCATGTTCCAGAGAAGCCACCGAGCCCAGGTCAGGGGTGGACCCAGCACCAGCTGCTTTCAGAGTCCCTCAGAGCTCCACCTGTCACGACCAACGCTACAAAAGCGGACAGGGAAGAGAAACGAAGACAGCTCAAAAGCCGAAGACTTCCGTGCCATCTCGAAGCGATCACCGTGCAGCCTGCCGCCGCCGGAGCCTTCCTCCCCGCACCGAGAGCTGCAGGCGGCAACCCACGGACCCAAACACACTCGCGTCTCCGGCCCCGAGCCATGACTTGCCCGCACCGCCTGGCCTGGGGCAAAAACCTTCAAAGTTGGCTCGGCTGCTGCTCCTCCTGTCGATCGGACGCCGGCTGAAGACACGGGCGGCAGCGAAGAGGCGAGGGCCGGGGCGGGGAGCGGCACAGGCCAGCCCAGGCCGCGGGGGCCCCGCGGGCTGCCCCACACGCACCCCTGCAAGCGGCAGGACCGGTCGGGCTCCCTCTACCGGCCCCACCACCTCCCGCTCGGCCCCATCGCGGCCTACACCGCCGCCACTACCGCGGCTGCGACCGCCGCCGCCCCGGTACTGCTGCTGCTGTTTCTCTTCCTCCCCGCACAGCCCACCCGCGGGGCAGCCGGAGCTGCGATGGGCCGACGCTCACCTCAGAGGGCGTAGGGAAAGACCGGAACGGGGCGCCTGGCTGGGGCCGTTCGCGCTTTTATCCTCTCGCCTCCGCCGTTTCGCTACAAAATGGCGGACGGGGTCGCGCGCTCACGTCGCGGCCTTTCCCCTCCCCCGTCCCCTCGCGGCACGCCAG
>WHYT01012877.1:0-19019 GCA_009806455.1 Tetrax tetrax
AAAAAAAAAAAAACAAAAAAAGGGGGAAAAAAAAAAAAAAAAAGGAATGGGAACAGGGGAAAAAAAAAGACCCTAAGGCCTAAGGATAAATACAAAGAGAAAATGGTAGTGAAGAGAGACGTGACTGAAGAGGTAATGGAGAAAGATTATTTTCAATGCTGGAAAGTATAATAGAGAGTTTAAGTAAAAAGTTATTAGAAGTTAGTGAAATAAATACATAAAGCATAATTATAACCTTGAGAGAAACCTAGATTTTGGACAATTACACTGACAATTGCATAAAACTACCAGTACAGTAGTTGAATGCAATTACATTTTAATTTTGTGAAATGTTTGTGTGTCTGCAGAAAATATTGTTCCTGATCCCAAATCCTTTCAGCCATGAATCTCACCTTTGCAAAAGAAACTTTGCTTTCTCAATTACAGCTGCGCTACCTATTTATTAAGGGTCAGGCTCTGGCAGTGAAATTTACTTTACTGAGAAGTTTATCATCCATTGGAAAGGGTAACAATCAGGTTCCTGACTCTAGAATCAGAACATCTGGTATGAAGGGAAACTGAATGGCAAAGTGAAGACGTGCATGAGTTTGGGTACATTTCTCATGGATGCAGGTAGGTACCCACTTTAAAAGTGGGATGCAGAGCTATCTAGATTAACTCCATCCAGAAATATGGTGCACTTAGAGAAAGAGATGCTGACAAAGGATGGTTCAAGGAATGCAGCACTGAGGGAGTGTTGCTTAGAAAACGCCAGTAGCAAGGATATCTTAAAGCATCCTTTCTCCAGAGATTTGAGGATCTGGTTAGGCACCACTTCAGGCTCTTGAGCTGGAGAACTCCTGTAAAGCTATACACCTATGAGGAAAAGAGTAGATTGGAGATGGGGGTGAGGAGGAACACAGTGAGGGATGTGTGGGAAGTGTACTTTTATAATGACATGGTAATTACCAAAAAAAAAGTGGGAGGCCAATGTTCAGTTCTCTCTTGAGCCTGAGGAGATTCAAACTCACATCTGCAGCAGCTTTAGATAATTCCTTAATCACTGGGGTGAGGAATAATTAGATGACATGTGCATTTTACATTATGCAATAAAAGACTGAGGTAGCTTACCACCGTCTATCTCAGTGCTCAGCCTCCAAAAGTAACAGGTTTAGGATTTTTCTCACTTGTATTCTCTCCGGCCACAAAATTGTTCTCCTTTGTATGAAGAAAAAGAATATCTGATAGCAATGGATTTAAAGTTATCATTTTCTTACTGATGTGTAAGTTACTAAAACAAGTGTAGAAAAGCATCTTGACAGTTTCATGATTTTAATTGAATCCCACTGAAGTCAGGGGGATTAATCATGCACTAGACTGAGATTTAACAAATAATACTTATCTCTACAGTTTCCAACCAATGGTAAGAAGACTCTGCCTTCAGTTGCAAATGGATTAAGATGAAATGCTTTCAGAAATTCAATACTGATTCCTTTTGTGGCAAGCTAATGAGCTCAGCCCTCACAAAGTGGTCTCAGGACATTATTTTTAAGTTAGGAACTCAGCAGTGTCTGAGTATTATGTGGACAGCTGTTGTTAAGGGGTCACAAAGCCCTGTCAAAACATCAGTCTTCATCCTCTCTTTTGAAAACTATAAATTGAACACAACTCACTCCTTGAAAGTCCACAGGCAAGGCTTTCACAGACTGCACCATTTAAATATCAGTATATTTGGACACAGAGTCATGCATTCAAACTCTTCGTTTGTCTTCACCTGTTAAAGTGCTCCAGTCTATTACTGGTAAAGTGGCTTGGTCTGTGACGAGATACACTTTTGATTCTATTTTTCCCCCAAAATTACTATTCAAATTACAGGATTTAATTGAATAGGAAGGCATCAGAAAACTTCTACTATCACTAGCTTTGCCTTTTTTTGTACAGTGTTGATGTGGTAAATGTATCCCATTAGAGGGCTGACAAAATATGATATATTTGAGAGGAAATTAAAATGCCACAGTTAGCATTAGAAATCATTTACCAATTAAATGTGAGAAAGATTTAGTTATTCCAAAACACAAATGAAATAACATGGAGGTGATTTTCAAAAATGCCTAAAAGGATCTAAGGAGACAGCTCCCATTAAACATGTCTATGGAAACTGGGCTTAGATTCCAGAAGATGTTTTGTAAATTTATTTTTACTGTCTTGATACCCTCTTCTGGTATGCCAAGTCTTTACCCTTAACCTGTTTCTCTCCTGTTGCTTGCCACTTAGTCTCATACTATTTTTCCTTCCCACTCCTCCTTCCTTTTATTTTTCTTTTGTTGCCCTAGTTCTCACTTCATTCTCACCATCTGCTTACTGCATCTTTTTCTGTTCCTACAGCCTAAGTAGCCCTTTGTTTTGGGTTGGGGTTTTTTTGGAGAATTTCTAAATAGTTCTTCTTTTCTCCTTTCCAATAACTCTTTTTCCATTTTTGCTTTTTTTTTCTATTCCCGTTGCTGACTCACCCTTACCCTCAACTTTTCAGTTCTTCCGTTTCTGTCTTTGTTGAGGCCCCAGCTTGGGGCACCTTGGAGGTTATAACCTCCCTGGAAAAGACCTAAAAGACCATTTAGATCTCTAAGTTTATGAGTATGTAGCTGAAATACCAGCTAATTTGAAGCATACTGGCATCAGATTGACAGGTATTCCATGGGAAAGGAAAGAGCAAAATATATCAAAATGCTATGCAAAATGCGGATCCCCCTATGAGATTTTTCTGTGCAGCCTGCACCTTTTTGGACTACAAAATTAACCTTCACCACAGCTTGTCTTCCAGTGACAAAACACTGTGTGAAAGAGCTACTGACCCATCTTTTAAAAGAATCTTTCAGAAGATACTAGTGTTGCATTTTTTAATACATTTTTAAATGTACACAAAAAGATTTCTAAGATTATATTTCTGAGTACACCATCATACAGTTGTGTACATTGTATTAGGACCTTGAGCTATCCCTCAATAAATTGGCATAATGCAGAACTAGGCTGGATGCTAGAAAATAATACAGTGTGTTAGGACAAGCTGTGCTCTTCCTAAGAGTAACTCAGAGACATGGAGGTAAATAAGAAATTTCAGTGCCAGCCAGAGGCTACTGAAGTGCTTTTGTTGACATTAGTGGGGGTTCAAAAACCAGTTCTTTATTCTGAGCTGTAGATAAGTTGGTAATGTCTCAGAAGATGATTTCCTCACCATCTGTCGAGCTTTATTTGGGATTTTCTTATGCCTTTCTAAATGAATAATAAATAACTTCAATGTAAGTTTTTTCAACCTAGCAGAACAAGATATTGTAAGGAGAGATAGCTTTAAAACTGACACTGTACAGGAGCTCACCTCAAGAGTGCTCGGTATCCAGCGTTTAAGAATTAAATCTTTTCTGTTTGGCTCATATTTGCATCCAAAACCGCAAATAGCTTAAAAAAAAATCTTTGTCTTTTAAGACAGAATAATGCTCTGATAATTAATTTTGTCAAATGGACTTACAGCTCCTAGACATCAAATTATCCACATGCTCAGTTTGACATGTGCACAAGGCCACAGAACATAGAAGTATTCAAGTGACATGACTCTGAAAAGTGCATGACCAAATGAATAAAGTAACTCTCCAGAATAAATATTTTGGGGGGAGTAATATAAAGAAATTAAATAAATAAGTAGGCATTAATATTCTCAGATTGCCTGCAATCTGTTAACTGAGGTTAAAGTCACAAAGATCTTACAATACCTACTAATAAAATAGAAAAATGTCAGTAATAGTGTTATAAACCCTTCTCTCAATCATTTAAAGGCTGCGAACAAGACTGGATGCGTTAATTTGTGGACTTAAGCACACATTTTGTGTTGGGAAGTTATAAAAGCTATCACAATATTAGAAGCAGGAGAGGATCTAGTTGGATAATTCCCTTGCTCTGTTGCTGTAGGTCAGGAGGAGATCACTGCTTGCATTTATGATCAAAATTTCTTTAAAGATTGTATTTCCACTAAATATATATCAAGACTATGTTGAAATAAAATAGAGCTCATTTATGCCGGCAAACAAGAAATAGCATGAGACTTTTCCAAACCACAAATGAATTTACACCATGCAGCTGCAGGCACATCAGCTGTTTTCTTCATCATTTGCACAAAAATCTTCTCATACTTGCTCTATCACTTATAAGCAGCCTCTAAATATTATTTTCCCATTTTGCTCTGTTATAGGGCCATAGTATGGCAGGAGGTGAATGCTTATGTTTTGTGAATCTGTGGCCAAAGGGGTAATCACCTTTAAGATCCATCTTTCTGTTAGTCATCCTAATTTCCTTGCAGCAAGAGACTGCATTTCTCAAGTTTTTATTGGTATGTTTTATTTGTTTGTTGGTTAGTTTTGTGGAAATACTTGAGAACTCACTCAGTTAAGGAGGATTTTAATTCCTGTGTAAACAAAAATAACCCTAAAGAAAAAGTCAGCAAAATAAACTAAAAACCACTGGGAGTCATAGATGGCCTATAGCAGAAAGTTGTTCCAGGACACAGAAAGCATCTTGGTTTTTCCAGGGAGAGTCTTCAGTCTGGCTGTTTCAAGGGCCTGAAGAACTCAATGAAAGCAGCTCAAAATTGAAACTGAGCTCTCACAAAAGACAGCTACTATTATGAATGCAAATACTAAAACTACTGAAAGTTGAAAAATGATAGATGAAGTTCTAGCCATTATCTTTATGCAAGGCAGATTTGGCAGACAGTCTCTATTTACTTGAAGGGTGATATATAATTTCATTGTGACATTGATTCCTTCTAAGAACGAAAATAAAGTACAATCTGAATAATTGCGTGTTAATTGAGCTGTCATATATCTAATGGAAGACATTTGTTTGCTTATTTTAAGTGCATGTATCTCTGCAAGCACAAATTTGGGCACATGCCTGCTATGGAAGCCATGGGAAAATATGACAATGCTTGCAATTGAAACAGAGTTTACTTTCTATGAGATTTGTAACACAGGGAGGGCAACCATAGAAGCTGAACCAGCTATTAACCTGGCAAAAAAAATATAGTGAAGATAAAAAGATGCAGAGTGACTATATAGGGACAAAATCCAGATAAAATACAGGGAAAAATATGGAAAAATTAAAGAAAGAAGATCTGAAAGAGAGGTGCAAATCGAAAATTGAGGACAGTGACACATTAAAAAGAGAATACATTGATTCTACTCATAAAAGTACAAAGACTAAACGAAAAAAAAATGAAAAATATAAACAGTTTGATAAGGCTGGAAGCCAAAGAAAAATAAATTTTTAAAATTAGGTTAAAAGACTAAAAAAAAAAATGCCTGTCTGCCAAAATATATTTTATACATAGATACCTAAAATAAATAGTCAAAGATGGTTCAACTGAATGGTAACTTGACATCACAATCTTTAGGTAACTTTCAATTTGGCTTAAACAGCACCATAATTTGATCCTTCTTGAAACATACATATGGAATGGGTATGTGGAGTTATTCATGGAAGTCCATGTTTTCTTCTGTTTTCTAATTACACATGTGGAAGCATAGATTTTTGGTTGCAACCTGCACTACTGATCCAAATACGTAATTGTTTGCTGTTGCTTCTTAATATTCCAAGACCCAGCAAAGAGTTAGGCAAATTATTTCCTGTCATTATACAGTTCTGCCTAAAATGCACATTACTTGACAGTATTTCATTACAGTTGCTGTGACTACAATCCTGGTCATGGTCCTAACTGGACTTTCTGTCAAAGCTGGAGTAAGTCTTGTCTCAATATGCACTATCAGCTATGCACAGTCTTGAGGTATTATGAATATCTTGTCTAACAGCACCAACATTTTCCTGCTGTATTGGAAATTCAGTTTTGGATGCATTTTGTTTTCCATAGTAACTTTCTATCACAGCCTAATAACATTAAATACATTAAGATCTTTGTTTTCCTCAAGGGAAAGTTCCCTGCAGATAGTATATGGCTTACCAGAGACATTTCTGTCTGTATCCAATGGGAAAGTCTTCTAGTTTTTCATGTAAATTTAATTTCCTTTGCATTTCTTCCAAGTTCATCATAATCTTCTGATATATTCTATATAAAAAAAAAAAATTATAGTCTCAAGCTATAAGAAAATGTTACCTATCATCTCCTCTCTTCCTGTAGTCAACTAGTTTTCGTTTAGGTTCATTCACAAGCCTCTGCCTAAGTCCATCTATTACTCACTTTAAAAATTCCCTACTAATTTACCAAAATTTATAATTTTAAGGGTACTTGTGAAGTATTATGTCTTCCTAGAGCAGGTCACCAAGAAAGCAATTTCCTGTTTCTGACTATGTATCCCCAACCTGGGAGACTTTTTTTTTTTTTAAGAGGAAGAGGAGACAGAATAAATTATTACAGTTAGTTTTAAAAAAATCTTTCAAAATTATTTTTTCAGGTACTAACTCTGAGGGGAATCAAAGGTTCAGTATATCCTGGTATGTTTGTATACAAGTGTGACTGGAACCATGTTTGTTAAATTAAAATTTAGAGTAGTATTTACACCTATTGAAATATAACCAGAAGAAGTGTTACAATAAACTTCTGTCTCCTTTGGGTCATGAAAATTTTGTTTCCAAGATCATGACTTCAAAATGTGTGTATATGAATATAAATGCATAAAACTAATAAGGAAACCATCAGAATTTCTGGGGTTTATTATTTTTAGATGCTTTCTCACTAGATAAACTATGAATAAGTATATATAAATGCAGAGACTATTAAGGAGAAAAAAGAAATTGATTCAGCACAAGTAGTAATCAAGGCTAGTTATATCCTTTATTTGACTGACATTTGCAGACTTTAGAATGTATTTCATCAATGCAGACTTATAGAGGGCTGTACAGAGGACTGTGGGTGGGCTGCATTTGTAGCTGTTCTTACTCGCTTTAATGGAAATGTGATAAAGATGAAAATTAAAGCAATGAATGTTAACATTAAAAATATCTTTAAAGTTATTAACAAAATCGATTTGAAGTCTATTTGGAACTAGACTTCCAAAACTATTGTGATAAACCAGGAGTCTATTACAACGTAGATGTAGTGGATAGAATGGGAGAGAAACCATTGGTGATCACAGAGCTGTTAACTGAAGATTTTCAGCTACAAAGTCAGATTATAGGGTTAAGCAGAGAGGAGTTAAGTACACAGCACTTTTATGGACTGTCAGGTGCTTCTCTGAATATTAAATTACTTCTTTTTTTTTTTTTTTAACTTTCTAATTTAAATGGCTGCACGTCTAGAACCAAACATTTCTCGTTAAGGTTGCTGTTCACCTGTTCATTCTCTGGTGTGGGCATATGCCATCCTCACACCATGGGTATCATTGAGGGTAAAGCATATTCATGAATTATGAAAAGATATCTTGATACTGTTTGTTTATTCACCATTTGTTACTGCAGGTAATACATATTTTCCTATTCTGAAATGTATTTTTCAAGATTAGTGGCATGCATGTTTTCACAAAAAAAAAAAAAAAGAACAAACAATGTGTGGTTTATGTGGAAAGCAATGTTGCTCCATGAAGGAAAATAATAATAATACAATTACGTAGTGAAATTCTACATCACACCATTCTGAAAGCTTGACTTTACATCACTCGGTAAACTTTTAACCTATACATGTGAAGACATCCATAGTGCCATTTTTTTTACTATGTGCAACTGTAGTTTTTTAGGCATGAACCTACTGGTAGGCTAAAGTGGAAGAAGTTTGTTCAAATGAAATTTTCAGTATGAATATGAACTATCAGCTAAAATAGGAATCAGCAATGTATAAATCTATGCTTTTCTGATGTTATATTTATTTTTTTTAAAAAACCCAAACAAATACACTTCTGTGTTTAAATGTATGGTAAATAATATAATGCTAAGGATACACATCTTTTTTATTTTACAGTAGGATAATTTAAACTCCACCTCTAAGTAGAGGAAATTAGCAGCCAGCCCCTGAGTTTCAATAGAGGATGATATGGCAAAACATAGTTTGATATTACAAATTACAAGGCACAGCACAACAAACTTTGTTCATAATTTTGCTTTCATTTGTTTTTTTTTTCTTGTTTACTTCATCATTTCCGTCACATCATCAGAGTTTATAACTTTGTCTTTGCTGAATTTCAATTAAAAACAAAGCAGAAAGAAGAAAAAAAAAAATTTTTTTTTTTTTTAACAGGTTTGCTTGCACTCCTCCCCAGGAGGCAACACTCTTAGGCTGCAAAATACTTCTCCAAAGAACTGTGAATCAAGTTCTCTTAATCCACTGGAGCATACAATGACCAACTCTCCAAGGAGCTGTCTTGTTTCCATTACAACTTTCTTTTTATTGTGTGAAAATATTTGATTTTCTCTGTGTGTGTGTGCCTTATGAACAAAGCAAAGACAACGTAAGTTTAAAGTCTGGCACAGAAGGAGTTTTAGCTATGTGTGTGGTTCACATAGATAAATCATTCTCTTTCAGATTATTCATTGAACTAACTAGAAAAATTCTCTTTGGATTGTTGCATTAATGCGAGCTGCAGAATGTAGAAAAAAATAAACTAATTGAACTTTTTTCATTACAATGATTAATTAGCATGCAATTAATTTAATGACAAAGTTAAAATAAAAAATCCTAAAATTAAAGCTGCAAAGAATGACGATTCTTATTTTATAGTGTCTTTTTATAAATCATTCTTTCATACAGCATTTAAATGAAAATATACAAAAATAAATTGCACTATATTTAATTTTAGTTGTTTTGAATTTATTTGCTCTAGCACCCTCATAGCATTTTCAGGATGTGGTATTATTGGTAAAGGTCTGTCACTCAAAACCTGTGGATCAAACGGTTTTAAAAATTACTTTTAGGTCTGTGAGGGCAGATGACAAGTTCAATTATACATTTGGCAGAGCACATACAAGATGTAAGATTGAATTTTGGTGTACAGTGTCCTTTCAAAGGAGCAAGAAGGACCTATCATTTTTGCAACCTAAACATTTCATTCCCCAAACCAGAGCATTCTCAGCTCCCACCGAGATCAACAGACATGGAAGGTGGATATCATCTTTCAACATCCTCCCATTGCACAACATTCATCATCTCATCCTTTGGAGATACGTCACATGGTATCACAAAGAACTTAGGGTTCATGGGGGTTACAAAAAAGTAGTGAGCACAAAGGAGTCTGACTCCATATCATGTCATGAAGAGGCTCATGAGAGTGATGGAAGTTCTGCTTTCCGGTTCTTGCTCATAACAAAGTTTCTGTGTTTTTTTTTCATGGTAGTTCAACACAAGCTTTAGGGGTCAGGGAGTCCACAACACTCAGTTATGGAATCACATACCTGACTACTTCCTCTTCTTGATCCCTGAATCTCATTTCTTTCTGCATAGTGGTACAACCGGTGCTTCTCCTAGGTCACTACAGCTTTGCCTAATTTATTCCCCTCCAATATCTATGTGACATCAATTTGATCCCACTTAGCCCAAAGTTGTGTTTTTTTTTTTTTTTTAATATAGCTAGAAACACTTGCTTTGAAAAGAATAAGTAAAATTATACACCCAAAGTAATTATTTGTTTTATAGCTGTGATCCAAGTCTCACAAGGCCATCTCACTCCAGATTGCAATCTGCAGTTAATCACAGGAAAAAAAAAAAAAATGGATTTTAAATATGCCTTTGTATTTTGTGCTTTTGCTAAGCTTATACAACCCCCATACACATTGTTCTTGCTATTCTGACCCATATTTGTATGTGCTAAACTCTCCATGTGCATTGCACATGCATTGGACCTTGAATCCTAGTTAAGCACAAAAATGTCTTTATTTCCTTGGCCTAAGTGAGTTAGTCAAGTTGTCAAAAGATGGCTTTGGCAGAACAGAAATAACTTAGATTAAGGTCTAAACGATTGGATTATCCATTCTCTAGCTATTTGCTATGGAATAAATGTAGCAAATATAAGTAATAATTTTAAATATCAATAATTTGTATTATGAAAAAATCCTGTTTTGAACATTAGATGTTAAATATTCACCCATTAATATTTTTACTCTATTATACACATGTCAGTCTTCACTAAGAAACTCAAATAGTTTCATCAGGCACCTGATCATGAAACATAGTTTATTTTGATCAGCTAAGTTTCCCAAGTCAGGAATAGATTAAAATTAATTTTTTTTATTCCTTCTTTTTCATTACACAATCATCGTAAAATATTAACAATACAATACTAAACACTTTTTTTACTGTCAAGAAAATCATGCCACTTTACTGACAATAATGAAGTTTGGAGTCATAATCAAGCTGCTATAGATTAACACCACATATCAGCCGAGTCTCAGTGATACTCTGTGTGCTTGCATCAGTGTTTTAATTTAGATTAATTCACCTTCACAGTGATCTGGGCCATGCTGAATCCTTTCACTCTTCCTGCAGTTCGTGATTCTTCAGCTACAAACTAGAATTTAAATATCTGCTGTCTGTATTCTACCCCTTCAGCCTCACTGAGTTTCTTTCAAGGTAGTCTGACTGTGCTAATAAATTTGGCTGCATAGAAGGAACAACTAACTAATGTGAAACCATGTAGCATAGTAGCAGAAACAGGAGTAGAGTTATGTGAACTTTTATAACTCTTCAGATAATACTCTACTGATCAAGTTTATGTCCCTGATTGTTTCAAATGAAACAGGAGCTGTAGGTTGAATTGCACTTGTAGAAACTAAGCACAGCTTTTCAGGAGACATGAAAGAAGAATTCTAGGAGGAAAGGAAGCAGGGCTTGCCCAAGACATGCTTTGGTTTGCTTTGAAGATAGGAAGTGTACAGGAAGTTATCTGGGGAGTTTAAATTTTTTTAATAAATTTTCTTCTAATTTTTGACACGTCAGTTAACTGTAAACTGGATTTTTTCTCCTAGGAAACACATCCTTTTGAGGCACAGTCTTCTGAGTATGAAGTCAGGTCAAATGTGGACCACAGGAAAGGAAAATATGGCAGTTGGAGAGGCTAGTTTCTATCGGGGCTCTTAATTGACAGAAAAAATGTATTATTCTTGACCAATTTATTTGTTCTATGAAAAGCCAAATGTACAAAAAACTATAGTGGACTCATATTTCTCCCAAGAAGTCCTACTAAATTTCTTATTAAAGAACATTGACTTCATAATATGAAAGCTATTCAATGTTCGACATTTAACATGGGTGATACCTAATAATATAATGATTTACATTGTTATACAAGGAAGAAGAAGAAATACTTATATGAATGCACTAATGAACATTTGGGTTGCCTAGTGGGAGAATTTTGGCAGAACAGTATGTATCATCGTAAAATTTGAACACTAAAGATGACATATCTGAGGAACAAAGTTCAGGCGTTAATACAGAACGGCATACCCTTCTCTTTACTCCCTTATTGTAACATTCTGCTTCAGTACCATTACTGTGAACAGGTTATTAACTCATTTGGGAGCAAGGCACAAATTTAAGGCTCACTACAAAGAAATATACAGCTTCATCAAAACTCTTAAAAGTACGCATATAGATATCTATGAATTAGAATGGTACAAATAAGATATTTACGCCTTGCTTCTCAATTAACATATACACTGCTACCTCGAGTAATTTTCATTTTAACAAATGATTTCAAATTATGTCAGGTCCTATTCCCCTTTCTAAACTGCATTGTTTCAAAGCCATAGATAATAAATAGATTAAAATCTTAAAAATATTTCCTTTTAAGTTAAAACAAGAAAAAAAAAATCTAAATTTCATATATTCCATTTCTGCAGCAAAAGTCCTTTTATGGGTCTTTTGTACATAACATATAGATAGAGGAAGCTAACATGGTATCACCAAGGCATATTAATTTTCTTAGAGTGTGATAAAAAACTTACTGAGATACTGTCTTAAAAGCAAATCAGTGGAGGGCTCACTACTGCTTTTGCTTATTATTTTAAGGAGGAGTGCACAACCTTCAGCATACTCTACCAAGAGAGTGATAGCAATTCATATTAATGTCACCTAAGTGTAATCTATGAAGTTCACAAACCTTCTGACTGTGAGTTTCAGAAATAAAGGAATAAAGTAAAAATACCGCAAGTCTGCAAGATACCTCATGCCTACTATGTCACCTTTAAAATCTCACATTTGAAATAAAATATACACTCAGAAAAAAACTTCCCTCAGTATGAAATATGAACTTATCTTCATTGCATACATTAATTAAATATTTTCTTAGGTGAGATTTTTCTGTAAGGAACCTTTTGATCTTGTAACGGGCTCTATCAGCTGATATTGCAAAATCCTGGAAATTATTAGTGTTTCAAATATTAAGAAACTAGAGATATATAGTCAAAGCTTTCACATAAATGTTATTACCTCTGATCATGATCAAAATGAAGAGAAATATTGCAGGTAGCAACATAAAATTATATACTCTGTGTAATTTTTCCATAATTGTTCGTGTTTGTTTACATGCCTTATCAACATTTTAAAGGGTAATAGCTTGTTTCAGCAAGAATATAAATGCTTATTAGATCAAATGGAAACATAAATAGTGTTCCTCTAATAAAGCATCACCAGGGTTCCTATTCTTTGATCTTGGTTTCTTAGCTTAAAGCTGTAGGATTTCCCACAGCTGCTAGAAAATTTGAACCCAAGAAGCAATAACAAAATGTAAATTTTATTCTTCCAACATTTCAGTTATTTACTTTTTGAATATCACAAAAAAGGTGTGTCTGATTTGTCACATTTTTTTACTGATCTAGCTATTATGAAACAGAAAGTTCATTTAGCAAAATGCAAATCTCTCTAAACAAGCTGGATTTCTTTTACAGTCTGTCAAAGAAACACAGACTCATAAGGAGCACTTCACCTCTTGGACTTCTGCTTTAGCATTAGATGAATTGTGCCTTGGAAACCTGCATTTCTTTCAGCTGTCTGAAAAGGAAGTCTAAGTTGTCCAGATGTCTAAAATGAGGTAAAATGAATCCCACCCAGACTTTCTAGAATTTGAAATTGTTCCATCAGCTGGTGAAAAAATCAGACTTTTTTTTTAGCATTTTAGAAAGAATGGCATGTTTTTAACACTTGTTTCAGTTTCAGCTTCTTTATTTCTACTCTCACTACTGCACGTATTCTTTCATACTAGCAACTCCTTAGTATTTCACTTTGTTTTATTCCTCTTATTACTGACATTTGATATGTGACTTTCAGTCAGCTGAAGGGGACAAGGGGAAGATTAAGTAGAAAACAATTTCTTCCAATGAAGACTTACAATATTTGCATTCATTTGTCTACATTTGATATTCTATTATCTTTTAGTAAACCTAGAATGGATAGTTATAGACATATTCTAGAAAACTCCTGACTGATTGTCACAGTTTAGCCTCTCTTGGGACCAAGCTACACAGTCTCTTGCTCACTCCCCCCACCCTCCAAGGGAATATGGAGAGACAGTATAACAAAAATGCTCAGTGTTTGATATAGGGACAGGGAGAGATCCTTAAAGTTACCAGTACAAGCAAAACAGACTCAACTTGGGGAAAACTATTCATTTATGATTAAAACTACAGAAGGATAACAAGAAAGAGAACAAAGTAACTTCCCCCAACCCCTCCCTCTTTCCCAGGCTTAACTAATTTCAATTACGTCTACCTCCTTCCCTGCCTCCGCAAGCAGCACAGAGGGGAATAGGGAATGGGAGCTGCGGTCAGTTCAGCACGAACTGCTCCAGCATGGGTCGTTTTTCCATCGGGTGCAGTCCCTCAGGAATGGCAGCCCCAGTGTGAGCCCTCCATGGGCCACAGCCTCCTTCAGGCATCTGCCTGCCCTGATGTGGGGTCCTCCATGGGCTGCAGGTGGATCTCTGCTCCTCTGTGGACCTCCATGGGCTGCAGGGGCACAGCCGGCCTCACCATGGGCTGCACCACAGACTGCAGGGGAATATTGGCCGGGAGCCACATTACTCCTCCCCCTCCTTCTTCAATGACCTTGGCATCTGTAGCCGTTCCTCTCACAAGAAATTCTTCACCATTGGCTCAGGCAGACACCTCTCAGGTGCTCTTCACATCTCCTTTCTTCACTTCTTGTCGCTGGGCTCGCCAAGTTGGGCCCAGATGGCTGCCTGGTAGGAGGCCAGAGAATGAGGGCCAAAAGTCCCACAAGGCTTGCACCTACCTCTCTCTGCCCCTTGCTTCAGCTTCTCCACATCTTCTTCTTCCCTTTTTTTTTTTTTTTTTTTTTTTTTTTTTTTTTTTTTTGAGTTTGGAAGCTAATTATGCAAAAAGTGCCCTTTTACTTATATTTCAGTTTTAAGCTTTATGGAGGTACATCTTTTACTCATCCATCTAAACAAGTTTTGTTGCCTGTTTCCTTCCCACTGACTCCTCAGAACTCTCTGAAGTGGTGGAAGCATTTATTCTCTGCAAGGAACAGCACAACTTCCATTAGGGAACACGACTCTTTCACTGTTACTTCTACTGTTAAAGACCAATGTTCTTTAAGAGTTGAAAAAGCTTGTTGGTCTCACCTGTACAAGCAACAACCTGAGTAAGAGAAAGCTGTTGAAAGGACATCTTCAGAAAAGCTATACCAAAGTTTTCCTTTTACATTTTTTTTATGTTTTTTTCCTTTTTTTCCTTTTACAATTTCCTTGACTTGATGAATGTAGTAGTCAATTAAATTGCTTTAGGTGTTTTTTGCTTTGGTTTTGAAGGGGTTTTAAAGTAGAAATTAATACTTCATACTGTCAAATAAATCTCAAAAAAAGTAAATAAAATATGATCCAACCTCTTGTGACAAATGGTGAAGTTGGGTATTCTTTCTACATCTTGCAAACAACAAATACACATTTAATTCAGTAATAATAGATTTCTTTGTGGCAACAATTATATATTAAGATGCAGAAAACAGATCAGTCATTTGTTTCTGAAGAAATATACTACTCTTTCACTTTTTTGAACAAACTCTTTTATTCTTTGATGCTACTTAACCATTAATAAAGATGTCTCTATCTTTGTGATAGTTCTAAAACATATTGTCTCCTCTCAGGTGTGGCAACTCTAGCAATACACCAGTGTTTCCATGATCTTCATGTAGTTTTAATAGATAATTCTAAATACACTATAATCAATGTATCTGGAGTCTATGTCCGTATGAATTATTTCGCTGTTAGCTGCGGTTAGTGTCCTTGATCACTGTGTGAAGTCATATCTGAGAAGAACAGATGGAGTTTATTGTTATAAGTCTCCAGACGTCTGTGGAGAACCTGGGCAATGCTATTAGTTGGTTGCTCATACTACCAGCACCTTCATTTTTGTATGATATATGATTTGGCATAGGAATAACCAACCATACAGGTAGCCATGTTTCCAGGCCCTGGGGAGAGAATAGCTAATGATGTAGTTTATGTGACCCTGGAAAGTAGTCCACAACTGATCCAAGACATACTTTAGGCTCTTCCTGCTGATCAGTCAGCACAACTGACCAGTACACATTCTCAGATGGATTTGTTTACTCTTCTGAAAAAAAGTCTTTTGACATCCTGCATAATAGTAACAGTAGTACACAGGATAGTGCTACAGTGCAGCAATGAGGTTTGAGCCGATGCATATTAGTACAACTGCTGTTAATTGTGGCCTAGAAACTTTTTGGAGGGGAGGAGCAGGACAAAGGCAGAAAGTGGAAGAGGTGAAGAATATTCAAAGCTAAAAGGCAATAATGGATGCTTTAGACTTCTTTACCTTTACTATAACTTAAATATCTCTTTATTCCTTTTTTCGTTTATCAGTTTCCTATCACATACTGTTGAAGGAGAAGGATATTTAATTATGAACTTGTGTACCAAGGGGAATGATAGATAGAGAAAGAATCCTAATTAGTAATTCAGTCTGTTTCTGTGACACTGAAATACTGCTTCCTACAGTGTCTTTGTCCAGACAAGCTTTAAGTGCCCTACACGCTTTGACCTCCACTTTTCTTAGCAGTCGTTTTGACAACGGAATCACACCTTATTGCCAGAAAGTTTATACAGACATTCAAACACAATATCCCTTCTGAACTTTCATTCTTACTGTCTTATATCACTGATACCACTCAAAATAATTCTTGTTCTGTTGATGGTGTATGTAGCCTCCAAAGGCTTCACATGGCAATGTCCTGTCTTTTACAAGCTGAAAAGCTAATTATGTGTATAATACTCAAGTGAATGAATCACTGCTTAATCCTGAAACATTTTTTCTTGAAACTCTGGCCAAGAGTCGGTATTTCTGCAACAATGTCTGCATTAGCTGGTGGAGTGGCACAGGAATTAACCTGTACAGCAAAACTGTTGATGTTGAGGACCTGATGTTCACACTTGATGTATTCCAAAGTATAAGTTCAGAATGACTCTGGTTATGTGGACACAAAACCCTTGAGTTTGAATCCATCTTCCTGTCCAAAGTTATGTGAAAGCAACCCAGTTGTGTATTCTGATATTGCTCGACTATGCAAACCAAAGAGAATTAAATGAGGATGAGAGATATATTATTTTCAAAGCACACTCTCATCCAATCTAAAACAGATGGTTCCACAGTATCTGTATTTGAATTCAAACAATGACTGCAACAAAACTATACGTCACAAATGAGATCATACATTTGCCCTATGACTTATTATATCTGCAGCTCAAAGTGCCCTTGCCACGATTGACTGTGGCTACTGGAAAGGCCAAATTCCAATTGAAGTTGCTATTCAGTATCCCAAAGGCTTTTTTATTTTAGTGTTTTGCAAGATTTCCTTTATATTTAATGTCCTTGCTATAAGTTATATTCTCACACGTATGCAGTTGCAACTTCTCTGTTCTGAATCTGACATGAGATACAATTTTTTTTTAGTAATAGTAAAGATAATTAGCCATTGAAACAATGTATCTAGAGTCATGATAAATTAGTTAAAATGTGAGGTTTTCAAATTGAGATTAGATTTATTTCTCAAATGGGGGGCCTTGCCAATCCTAAAGTTGTATAGGAATGACTTGTTTAAATTCTATGGTCTGTGTTATGCAGGAGGTCAGATCATTATAGTTCCTGCTGGTCTTAAAATTTATGGAACTGTGAAACATTTTGATATTTTATGTGCATATTACTAATTTTTAGTCTCTTTCTGTACGATTTCTCTATCCTTGGAGGTTTTCATAACACCTCCCAAATGAATTTAGTATTATCTCGGAATTTCATTTACATGCTGGAAATTCAGCTGAATATATTGCCATTTATCAGTGCACTGTTTGCAGTCCCTCAACAAGTTTTCATTCTATGTGACAGTGTTCACATCCATGCCAATTTGAATTAATTTTGTGAGTAGAATTTCATTTGACACTATATCAAATGCTTTAATAAAAGGTAGATATACCACATCTATTTCATTCTCCTCATCAACTGGTTTTATCACTTTATCAAAACACAGTATTCATATTTGTCTGGAATAATTTATACTTTGCAAAGCTATTTCTAATTTTGACCGTGAGTCACCAGGTGAGAGGTGCTAAAGGGTGTTATAGATGTTTTCTTTACAAACTGAAGCCTTTAAAAATATAACAGGAGATGAACCTCACACTAATTTGTAAATTTGGAATATATTCATACTGTCTTCCTACTCACCTCCCACAGCTGATAAACATACATATTTCTCTGAGTTTCTGAGATTCTCAGAAATGATCATTACCCATGCAAGTGATCAGAAATCTACCTTAACTCAGCTTGTCTAGTCATAGAATCATAGAATTCTTTGGGTTGCAAGGAACCTTTAAAGGTCATCTAGTCCAAACCCCTTGCAAGAAGCAGGGACATGGCCCTGAATGTTTCCAGGGATGGGGCATCCACCACCTCTCTGGGCAACCTGTGCCAGTGTTCCACCACCCTCATTGTAAAAAATTTCTTCCTTTTATATAATCTGAATCTACCTCCCTCTATTTTAAAACCATTACCCCATGTCCTACTACAACAGGCTCTGCTAATGAGTTTCTCCCCATCTTTCTTATAAGCCCCCTTTTAGGTACTGGAAGACTTCTATAAGGTCTCTCTGGAGCCTTCTCTTCTCCAGGCTGAACAGCCCCAAGTCTCTCAGCCTGTCCTCATACGAAATGTGCTCCAGCCCTCTAACCATCTTCATGGCCCTCCTCTGGACTTGCTTCAACAGGTCCGTGTCCTTCTTATACTGGGGGCTCCAGAACTGGACACAGTACTCCAGGTGGGGTCTCACCAGGGCAGAGTAGAGGGGCAGAATCACCTCCCTCAACCTGCTGGCCACGCTCCTCTTGATGCAGCCCAGAATATAGTTGGCTTTCTGGGCTGTAAGTGCACTTTGCAGTGCACATGACTCATGTTGAGCTTCTCACCCACCTCTCCAGCCTGTCAAGGTCCCTCTGGATGGCATCCGTTCCCTCACTAAGTTTGCAGATGACACCAAACTGGGTGGGAATGTCCATCTTGCTTGAGGCTAGGAAGGCTCTGCAGAGGGATCTGGACAGGCTGGATCGATGGGCTGAGGTGAACTGTACGAGGTTCAACAAAGCCAAGTGCCAGGTACTGCACTCCAGTCACAATAACCCCATGCAACACTACAGGCTTGGGGAAGAGTGGCTGGAAGGCTGCCCAGCAGAAAGGGACCTGGAAGTGCTGGTAGACAGCTGGCTGAACACGAGCCAGCAGTGTGCCCAGGTGTCGTAGTTCAGCCCCGACTGGGACCAGACTACGCAGTCTCTCTCTCACTCCCCCCACCCTCTGAGAGAATAGGGGGAGATAACATAAGAAAAACGGCTCGAGGTTTGAGACAAGGACAGGGAGAAATCCTTAAAGTTACCGTCATGGGCAAAACAGACTCAACTTGGGGAAAACTATTCATTTGTTACTAAAACTAGCAGGATAATGATTCGGAGAAACAAGATAAACCTCTTCCACCCTTCCCTCTTCCCAAGCTTAACATTATCTCTACTACCTTCCCCCCCCCCCCCCCCCCCCCCCCC
>WHYT01012880.1:0-10062 GCA_009806455.1 Tetrax tetrax
AAAAAAAAAAAAAAAAAAAAAAAAGCAAGCCTAAAACACATCTAAAGAGATAGAGCAAGCAACACCACTCACTACTCCAATAGTTAATGATATGTAGTACGCAGATTGTGGAAGATTAACACCTGTGCCTTTGCAGTGAAACAACTGCTCAGTGAACTAGATGACATTTTTATTTGCTTGTGGCTAGTAACTTAAAACAAGAACATGTGTATGAAGCCTGAAGTCAAATATTTAGAGCATGATAGATTTTTAAAAGGTGGCAAAACCGAAGACCTCAAATCTGAAATTCCCTAATGTTTCTTTAAATAGTCTAGCCTTAAAACACAGCTGTGCAAAGCTACAAATGAGTAAAATTAATTGAAGCCATTAGCGTTCAGCTAACAGAGAATTTGGCTTAGTCATGCTTACTAGGAACATAAATCTATAAGACATGGTCAAAGACAACAATTAATTTAATAAAAAACATAATGTTAAATTAAGCATTGTGTTGCTTACCTTTAATTTAAAGCTGACACATTTTGAAAAACACCTCAGCTTACTTTGGATTTTCTTTTTAAGCATAAAGCCCTACAAGCAACAGTCTAGCAGTCTCAGCACCTCAGCTCCAGATGGGAAATAAATGGGTTCTTTTCGGCACTAAGTGGTTCATGTAGAATTATGTCATAAAGGAAAGGATAAGTTCTCTCTCTTAAATTGGATGTTAATAAGAAACTGCTAGTGTAAAACAGCAGTGATGTATTGCATAGCATAGAATTACTCAGAAAAGGTGAGTTTGCGGAATGAGGTACACAGTATAGACACAACCCATTAAAAAGAGTTGTGGCAGTAATTCCACCAGTTTCAGCTGAGCTGAGTCTATTTAATTTCAGTGATACCTTTGAGAAAAATTGAAATAATAGAAGCCTGGACTTCTCTCTTATTCTTCAACAAGGGGAAAGAGACAGAAAACCCAAAAGACTTGTCATAATGAAGGAATTTAAAGCAAAAAGTGTTATGAGGAAGACTAAACTACCAGAGTTACTTCAGTATTTCTTGCTTGTTAACCTGGCCAAAGTGAAGCAAAAGATAGAGACCACACATTTCTCAAATAAACTTCTGCTTCTATTTATGCCATGTATTCCTTTGAACTACCTCTATGTCTGAGATACAGATTTACGAATTAACAATTAGAGTTACAAATCAAACAAGTACCATTTTAAGTCACCTGGTTACCATCACTGAAAATCTGCACTTATTGCTGCTAATCACAGGGGGGAAAAAAAAGCATTTATTTTAATAGTAGTACTCAAAGTCTATCATTAAAGAGAAGAACCATCATGGTCCCCAGACACCAGAGATCAAAACCAGGTCATAAATGGTTACCAAGTGCTACTACATCCTAAGAGAAACTCTATAACCTCAGAAGATGCAATTTACCTGGCATATCACTGCAGCTCTGTGTGGATTAGCCAAGTGTCAGCAGAGTGCTCTCTGCTGTACCTGTATTAAAGACAGCCAATATTTTGAACAGAGAAATTAGCACTTATGCATGCATATAATCATTAATTATATAAGGCTATTATTAATTATCTCAAGGTTCAAATTAGGTAGTCTGCATGCTTCAGCACTGGAATCACAGGAAAAACGAACCCTGTCATTTTACTCACTGAGATGCTATGCAAGCTTTACTGAAATAGTCTGGCAATTCACAAAGTGCTTCTTCCAGTGAATGCAACTATTTTCACAGCTATTGCCATCAAAGTCTGCTTGTACAGGTAATTTTCTTAAATGAATTAGTATTTTCTTTGGATGTAAAAAAAAAAAAAAAAAAGAGAGAACTCTGAATAAGCTAGCAGCAGCACGGAGCAATAAAGCAAAATAAAAAAAATCTGAAGCCTCCCAGAAAGAAACAGAATCTAGACTACATCATGAAACATTTACCTAAAGGAGCTGCAAAAGTATCATCACCTGACATTTACTCAGGCTTAATACTGTACAATATTACTATTCAAAGAAAGAAGGAGATTGGTGGATAAATCTTGCTTATGTGAATAGTCCTACTTAAATCAGTTAGTGCTCTTTCCAGTAAGATGAGTAGCTTTTGTCTTCAGTACACTAACACTCTTAAAGGACTGGTATGCGAAATCTTGCTATACTGAATTATTCCAACACCATTCCCATAGTGTTCCCCCACAGATCATCTACCCTCCACATACTACTGCTTGCTTATCTTTCCCCTCTATTCCCTACACTTTCCAGTTACTTTATGTTATGCTATTCAGTGTTGCGTTCATCATTTGCCTACTCCATGTTGTCTGCTCACTGCTGATGTCAGTTTTGAGTCTTGTGTGCCACTAAATACTCAAAAAGAAGTCAGGGAGCCTTATAAATATATGGAATTAATATTCCCATGACCTTGTCTTAAATGGAGAAGAAATAAATTGCAAAGTTATTTTGCCACTGTCAGTCATCCAGGACATCCAATTCCAAAGCCAGGAGCAGACCATGTACTTCAGAAGCAGCAAAATTAAGGATGCTAAGAAGTTGTCCAGAAATCGAAATTCAGATGGTTGGAATGCAGAGGTCAACTCCTGACGCCACCCAGACTCAAATGACTCCAAAAGACCACTGTTATTCTGATCCTGACCAAGGTACACAGTGAGAAAATAGTCTTTAAAGAACGCTTAGAGTGGATTAACACTTGTCCTTCTCCATCTGATGTCAACAGAAACACTCTGCTAAACAGACCTGCCATGTGCTCTGAGATGCTTCTGTGCCAGGAGGAATCCTGGGCTGGCCCCAAAAATTCATAGGCACAAGTGTAGCACAGGATGCCGTGCCCACATATGCCCAGTGGGTAGGAAGCTACAGGTTGAAGACTGGGGGCTTTCCTGGTTTATACGAAATGCATTTGTTGTTAAGGAGATCATTACATTCCTGCAAGCAGGTTAAGTTTCAGTTAAAGGCATATAATACATTCCTGCTGCCTGGCCCCTCTTCCCCACCAGGGTCCACTCCTAAAGGTGTTCAAAACCATCTTAAAAGTGTGAGGAGGAATAAAGAAAACCAGTGTGGCTGATTTCATAGTATTAGCTTTACCATTATCACTGATCGTGGAGTCATCCATCTTACAAGCATGACTATCTGCAAATAACCTGCAATTTTTGAATGGGTTGCACGAATGCATTTGCTTTTATTTATACCTTTACTATTAGAGTTTACATTTTACTGGACTCATCAGTTTTACTTCATTCTAATTGTTTCAGTCATCAGGTACCAGTGGTCTCTTTTTTAGGTCTACTAACATCTTAGATCCTTGCAGCATGAATAAAAGTCACTGGGAACATAAATTAAGGAAGGCATTGGCAGTAAAATATTTGGACTTCAATTGTTAGCTGTTCTCTTCTGTCCTTTCAAGGGAAACTTGCACTGCTTTTGCAAGGAGAAGGGTTAGTGGCAGTTTGCGAATATCACCCTTTGCTTAGTTCAGCATTTCATCAAAGTTCTCCTGATTTTTCTGTAATCCTGCAAGGCAGTGCTTGTAAATTTTTCATGGAATAGGAATCCTAGTCAGTCTATCAAAGTAGCTGCTAGGTCCATTTCTGCAAACCATTAGACCCTTCTCCCCTGCAATAATCTGCTCTATCTTCAGGCTCCTAAAAATTTCCTCTGGATGTATCATCGGCATAGCAAGCATTGCCTGAAACATCGCAACTTTTCACCATTCTGAAACTTTTGATAACTCTGTCTTCTTGTGGAACATGTAGCCTAAAAACAAAGACAGACCTGGTGCTTCAAAACAGAGAAGAAATAATGTGAGCAAGCCCACCTGCTCATGGTCAACCATCACGATGAACTAGTCCCCGTTCCATAACGGGCAGTGTAAGCTCAAGTACACCCAGCTTTTTTCCCAGTCCACAAGTGACATAAGATTTTGGATAATGCCAGCCCACATACGTTCCCTGTGTGCTGGTAGAATATATGATATAACAGGGAGAAAGACATTATTGCAGGTAACATTGGCAACAAGTGTCATGCTTAATGGAAGTTTTGTTTTTCTTCTGGCTTTTCAGATTTTTTTTTTTTTTTTTTTTTGGCATCTTTACTCAACGGACTGAAGCTTACTTGTTTTGTACTGCTTTACATTTGTATATATTGCTATATATGAAAACTAAATGACAGACAGGGACAGAAGTATCTCAGGCTTTCTTACAGGTGCTATTAAATCAGATTGGTCCTCCTAAAAGGAAGAACAGTATTTCCAGTTGCTTAAAAAAAAAAATCAGCAATTTGCAGGGGTATTTTAGTGCCTTACAGAATTGATTATTATATTCACAGGAAATTAAAACCTTTAAACTTAGTTGTTCACAGAATCCAACACTTGTATAAGTCTATGATTAGAATATAACTCTATAACACATCCAAAAAAAATGAGTATCAAATATTCATAAAAGGCCTTTTGCAAACAGATAAGAATTATTCAAAAATTTTGAGCAGGAATTTCATATAATGAAATTATATCTGTTTCTGGCCAATTCATGAAGGAATTCATGAGGAAAAAAAGCAAAATTCATTAACGTTGCTATTCATTTTATATTTAGCATCATGTATCATTTAGCCTTTTTTTTGAAAATAAAAATTGTAGTGCTTTGTTGTAAGGAATTAAAACAGCTATACTCAATAGCATCTTGTACACCAATTGCAAGACTGAGTTCCTCTGGACTCACTGGCTTCACTTGCACTGCTATAAATTAAATAGACTTGAAACCAGTGTAAAATGAACCTTCCTTTCCCCTTTGTGTTCCTGTAGAATAGTAGTAGTTATGCCAGATACATTTGTCATTGGTACAGTAAGAACATAAGGACAAGCAAAAGCTATAAAAAATCAAGTTAACAACTTTTTTTTCCTATGACAGGTCCATCAGATTTGGAATCCATTTCATTCACATTTTAGCGATGATTAAACTTTTTATTATATTGAATTTCTCATGTAATCTGTCAAGAATTTGCAAAGGTGTGGTAATTAAAGGACTTGTCTGGCAGAATTGTGACAATCCTGGCACCCTGCAACAAGAGAGAGGGAAAAGCTATTTAGTTGCTAACTAGAAGCTAATACCTTCAGACCGAGACTAGAAAATGCACCACTTTATCGCGAGGTGTAATTTTACATATTTTTATAATGGTAACACACAATACAATTAATTTCTTTTCAGACAGCAGGAAAAGAAGAAAACAGGAACAGTCTTTTCCTGCCTGGGCTAAAATGCTGCCATTCAGAGCAAATAGATACTATTACACATTTAGTGATTTATTCATCAGCGTTACACAGCGAGGGCAGATTGCATTAATACAAACAAAACAAGCAAGTCTACCAGCATTACTATTTTACCAAAGAAATATATAAGAAAAAAGTCTCAAGTTTCATTTACTTGGTCTAGTTTTAGGGGACAATACGAGCACATTACTATACAGCAAAGTTTTGAGAATTCTAATATGAAGTGAGTATATGAACTCCCTGTAGAAGGTCTTGAAAGTTATTAAAGTAACACAGAATAAATACTTTTTCCATATGAGGAATTCTTGTAACTGCTAGACAGTAAACTCAGAAAAAAAATTCTAATTTCTGAGGTTATATTGTTCTATCTGTCTGGTAGTAATTTTGTGCATTTTATTTACACTTTAAGATTTACCTTAGCTCAGCTATGAGAAGTGAACTGAAGAGCATAAAAAGATCTTATGCATTTCAAGCTAGTGTCCAAAATTGTAAACTGGATAGCAAAGGATTAGCTGAAGCTTGCTCACTGAGTTTATTTTCAGTACACATTATATCCACCAGATATAATAAAACATAATAAGGAACAAGGCTGAAGAATCACATCAAGATGCAATCTCATGAAAGATTAAGAGGCCATGAATGAAGATGCAGTGTTTATTAAGGATTTGGGATAATAAATAGAATTATTCACAAACAAAAACAATCCATCAAAAGTGAGTTGAGTTTGGAACTGCATTTCAGTGGAGCCCAGCTCTTCTGTGTAATGCTGATGAATACATCAACATATTCAATTTTGATTATAGTGGGAAAAGAAAGCTATAAACTGTGGTAGGAGTGGGCTCAGCACCATGTAAAACTGCACCTGTCATTTTTTGGCACAGCCTTATTACAGAATAGACTTTAGTTAGTAGGTTTGCTCCCAGACAGATTACATTTGGCCTTGTTTGAATACGAATAAAAACCCAGTTGCAAAATGAAGCCCAGTAATGCAGTAACTGCCTGATATAAGCATTGTCCAAGGATTTAGCCTGGCCATGTCCCTCAGGGGCTGCATGGTTAGCACAAGCACATCCTCTGTGTGCCCCTGGGATCAGTATTTTTACCAGAACAACTATTTTCATCACACAGTGTTCCTGAGGATAACAGTAGATTTCCATTACACATTCTCCTCTCTCTGACACTCTTGGTGCATGGCTGGCGAGGGAGACCCACTAAATCAATGCTCTTAAAATAGGAAAAACATAGCAATCTACAAAGAATATCAGTAAGAACGAACAAGGACTCCCAGTTAAATGTATATATTTGCAATTCTAAGAGACAGACATATTTTAGTAATTCATATATGCTAAGCAAGTTGTTTTGTTTTTTTAATGTACATATCTCCAAGCCATGTTCCTACTGAAACATTGTTTAAAAGATTTCTTCTGTTTTCAATTAATTGAGTGTGGTTTGGTGTACTTGGCTATTTAAAAACTACAATCTCATTACTTCAGTAGCTCAAGACGCAGCTGACATCATCCCCCGTACACCAAGCCCTTGGAAGTCAGTATTCGCTGTGCACTGCAGCTAATCTAAGACGATGAGGTTAAAACCTATTGTTTTCTCCTCTGTAAAGCATTTCTGTCCCTAGTGCCACTTGAGATTCCAAGCAATGATGATGAGGGAGAGCCAGCAAATTCAAATGATCCTGCAGAGTCCTCTGTGTCTAGGGTTCTAGCTGCTTAAATGGGAAACCTGCAGATGGTGAACTTTGAGAAGGTCACATGGGTGACTAAGATGTTTTAGTGAACCATCTAGGTACCATTTCTCAGCAACTCTGTTAAGTTCCTCCACATAAACAACATTGTGTCTGTGAGGATGATAAAATTAATAAGCCCCGAGAGCTTAATAAATGCGTTCTAGAGAGATATGCCAGCATCCTGCAGGATCAGATCTTCCGGCCTTTCTTTTTGCTCCAACTTTATTCTCTCAAACTCCCAGGGGCAAACTCCCAAGCAGAAACTCACCTATCTGTCACGCTGCACTTGACAGTCCTTGAGTTAACCACTTTCATTCGCTTCTGTTGGAAAGCTAAAACCGCTTCCCAGAGCAAAGATGGGGATTGTTAGTAAAGGAACCACAGAGCCATACAAGCTGTAACGCACCTGACAGTTTGGTGAACTTTTATTCTCCAAAGTGGAGAATTTGTGAAAGTATAGAACAGGAAGGAAGGAATTCTACGTTGTGATTTCTGTGGCTAGTACAAATACAGTTTTTTAAACTATAACCTGGATTGGGAGAAATTGTCCTCTTGGGCCAGTACAGCACCTGATAGTACAAGGAAAACTTACAACTGCTCCTAGAGGAATATTGGTTTTAACTTCTGGAAAAAGAAGTTCAAGACTTTCAAAACTTTTGGTACACTTCCCCAAAAAAGTACTAACTTTTCTTAAATTTATTTTTCCCTTTTTTTTTCTCCTTATAAACTGTCCATCAAGACAATTTCTACTTATTAGTACATCTCCTGTCGACACAACAGGGAGAAGTGCTGGTGAACAGGGAGTGAATGCAGCAGAAATATTTTTTTAAGAATTTTTTTTTTTTCTGTAAAACAGCGTATTTCACTTTCCCATCACATCATCTGTATTTGCTATTTTATTTTCTTGTAATAAAATTATTTAATTGTATTTGCTAGTGGGAAGTTATGCTGTATTGTTATGATACCTCATTGATTTTTTTTTTTTTTTTCATTTTAATGCCAGCAAATAGAATTATTAACAATGCTGATCAAGAACTTGGCAGATAGGGAAATGCTGAGCCAACTAATCTTACTTTAGTCTAGTGAGGTCTGACACTACATTATGGGTCTCTATGGTTTCATTATCAGTTATAAATTGCTGAGACTGTGTAAATAGTATTTATCAACAGGGTTTGGGGTCCTTGGTAAATCTGAAGGACTTGAGCTATGCAATTTCATGTTAGTTATTTTTGCTTGTAAATCTTTGTGAAAGCTTGGGGAAAAGTCACATAGTAAGCAAGCTGTATTTTATTTTCTTATTTTCAGTAGTATTCTTCTTGAGAAAAGCATAGTAGTTCTGACATGGCACAAAAGTAGCATTATAAATAAAGTCAGCCAAAGTAGCTTTTCTGCTCTACACAGTACTGATAAGGTCTTGCCTGAAGTCCTGGGTCAAGGCCGGAATGTCCCACTTTAAAAGATGTAGGAATCTATTTAAGAAAACTCATGGAAGACCACAAAAAAAAAAAAAAAATTTAAAAAAATCTAGAAGACATGGAATATACACAACAAGAAAAACAGAAAAAAACCAAGTCAGTCTAGTCTAGACTATAGACAACTGAGGAGACAGTACCAACTACTACAAGGTTGCCACAAAGAGGAATTGAATAAAATGTTCTCCATATTCAATTGTTCAATTGAACAAGGTCAAAAAGTGATGGACGCAAATAGATGCAGATGCTTGGATTACATACTACAAGAAAGTCTTCCTTACCATAAGCATAGGTAAAAGTTTAAATATTTCACTGAGGAGGGAGATGGATTCCACCACTAGGAATTTTGAAAAACCAGACTAGAGAAACACAGTGCCATGAACAGTTTATGTACAGCTGAGCAACAATGAGCTAGCTTCCTGTAGTCTTTTCTCAAGTCATTTTTTTCTCTGATTATGATTCAGTAATAGCAACATTTTTAATGACATTAGTTAGTGAAAGTGGGCTTGGGACACAGGCTATGCAACTCTTGGCTTCCTTGCACAGAAGAAAGAGGACTGACACAGAAATAAGAAAAGATTAGGACAATAGCACAAATGTGAAGAAACAGCAGTTTCTTTTTCTCAGCACAAAGCAGATCCTTTCTATCATGAATGTGTCTGAATACCCTGACCCAAGAAGTAATTTCCTAAGTTACTTCTTTGAATTATCTGATATACCTGTTACCCCCAAAATGTTCACAGTAGTGTCCCCAGAACAGCGAAAGCACACCCATAAGCAGAAATAACTAACACTGATCCTGGGCCCTATGCATGTCCAAAGTGGCAGTGACAAGCAATGACCATCCTCTCCAGGAGGAGGCCAGAAACTGAAGTCATTGCCTTTTCCCACCACCCGTGAGCCAGGGTAGAAGCTTAAAGCAGCTCTAACCTCCTTGCTTTCTGAGATTCACAGTTGCAGACTTGAAAACGACAATTGATTTTCAAGACAGAGGAGTCATAAAACTTTTGAAGTCCAGATAGATTTAATCTACTGCATTTCTTAGAAAATCAGTTAGCATACTTAAAGGCGTTTGATTATTCAGACACAATCTATCTCTGGCAAATCCTTGGTTCATTTTCTACCCTTTTTTCTTTATCTTTGTTTCTTTAATTACAACTTGTCTGGTGCGTATCCTTCAACCACAGCCATTATAACAAGCCTATAACTGCTTTCTTTATCTCTTCCTTCAAGATATCTTTTAAAGTCTTGCATTCTGTTGAGGTCAGACTGATGACACTAAGGTTGTCCAGATCGTTATTTCACAGTGCCGCACAAGGTTGAACATGATATGGATTAGAAATAGAACTAAAAATAAACATGAGGAAGTACAGTGGGAAGAGCTAAAAGGGGAATATCCTGCTGCAACAGAAGACTAAGTACCAGATTTGTGAGACTAAATTTTCATTCTTGGTCCTGAAACAACAAGTAGGAATGTTGTTGTAATTCAGCCTCAATCGGGACCAGACTACGCAGCCTCTCTCTCACTCCCCGCCCCCCCCAGTGGAACAGAAGCGAGAATTAGTAAACAAAAAAAAAAAAACCCAAAAAAACCAAAA